>MNCI01004358.1:11539-41628 GCA_015680685.1 Gnetum montanum
GAATCTTGCTCTATTTCTAGTTTTCTTGTGGAACTATCTCTTTCTCTGGGGAAAATTAGGAGTAGATTGCGGAGTTGTGCTCAAATGTTTTTGCAAAATTTTATTTGTTACAAGTAGGTATTATAAGGACCGCATAGACTAGGCAGTTGAACAAAATAGGAAATTTTCAACAACTCACAGTACTTGGCAAAGTTGACTGAATCTCTTTAAAGTAAGTCATTTGTAGTTCACATACAACGCAATCATTACATTTCTCACAACCGCACGCCGCAACAACACAAACACATACTCACATTAACTACTGAGTTTATTTGGAGGTATCTGGGCCTTGGTGTTGCCAGAGACCAGCAGGCACCTAAATCCTGTTCGAGGACACTCATTGGCGGTCGTGTCCCAAACGGTCGCCAACAATAACCTAAGGGTATGCGACTCAATAGCAGCATCCCGATATTGCTTAAAATAGGTGGCACATTTCATTTTATAAATATTTTTATGGTTCTTTTGTGCCTATCTCCACTCATAAACATTTGCGCTATAATCCTTCTAGTCTTGGTTCTTCTGGGCTAGAAGGCCCATTTGCATGCGTTGTTCAATGATCTCACATGTGGCTTCATTTTTGCTTCTCATGGGGATCCAATATCTTGTGTAGTTGATGACGACCGTATGCCAACTACCGTCGTGAGTGTCTTGGGCCAATAGAAACTCATTTCTAGAATGAAGATCCTCCACCTCAGTGGTTAGGTTGGTCTTCTCTCTCTCTAGCTTCTATACTCTCTTCTAGGGGTCCTCGTTCACATGCCTACACTTCCATAAAGAGCATGTTGAGTACAATGCACATTTAGTTGTTTCATCGTAAATGTGATGAGGTACCTCAATTACCTTTGGTGGAACTACAAGGATAACATCCACCTCAATCGCTTGCTAAGGGTCCCACTTGAGATGAGAGGCTATCATGTAGAAGAGAGCATTAGTCACAGTGTTATAGCAAAGAAATGCAACGACATAGAAAGCCTAGCGTAGAAACTTTAACATACCAATCTCTGGATCAATCTACCTTAGAGGATCAATCATGTCATTGACCACCCCCTTCATAAAAGTAAAATTGTCAAGGGTCTAAGTGCAGGGTCAGAGGTGGATCAAAGAAGAAGGGCTAGGGGCATCAACATTGGTGTCTGCTACACAAAAAAACATGTTAGCCATGGTGGAGAGGACAACAAAAAAACTAGTGAAAAATGTAAATGACAATGTAAAGCTCCTACCCAAAAAACCCTTAGGGTTGATAGTAGGAGGTTCACCCATTGACACGCATCAAACAAGCTGTCAAAATCACCAGCATCAAAGTAAAGCCCCTCTTTCCAGCTGACCCAATAGTGTGGTGGCGTCCTCAACACTCATCTACCCCTCAGGTACTAAATCACATTTGACAAAAAGGTCATCAGTAGGGGCCTCTCCCTCTATGATAGGGGCCTCTTTCTCTATGTTCAGGGCCTCTTCCTCCTCGTTAGCAGGTCCTCCTATTCCAGGGGCTAGGGCCTCTTCCTCCTCTTCTTCTTCCTCTGCTGACAAAACGTAATCACTATAAGCGATGTACTTCAAATTGAAATAGGTGCTACACTATGCAACATTACATAGCATAGCACAACATAGCAAATGCTACACTAACAAAATAGTCAAGCATACTTACCAACTAGGGGCTGTACTCTACAGACTTTGATGCGCAACTTCTTCACCTTCCCTTCATTCATATGAGGAGGCTCTTCTGCAGGGAGAGACTTCTTATGCTAAAACCTACTTTTTACAATTTCTGTAATGAGGCATTCCCCCCATAACACATTACCTGTGTTGATGGGAGGCACCTATCCCACATTGTCCCAACCACGAAAGGGGCATGCCACCCGATCCCTCATTGTTATTGAAAGTGATTCCCTGATAGCTTCCGAGGGATCTTGGGATTGAGTGGTGTGAAAAACCTAGCGAATCCATGGCTTTAATACTTGGTTATGGTCCTATTGTACCGAGATTCCATTTTCATGGACCACTAGGAATTTCACAAAGTACCACAAGAAAGCTATGAAAAAGGTGTAGTGCACGTTAAAACAGGACTCAAGCTTCTTGCAAAGCTTGGCCATCTTAGCGCACAACCTTTCTGAAAGGTACCTAGCCCAATTGTAATGGGTCCCTTCCTCCATGACCTCCCTCATTATCCAAGTTTACTCCACTCCAAGGATTTTTCCTTGAGAGAGTAACTTGGAAAAGGCATGGGCATGGAAGATAGGGTAAATCATTTTGCCCACTTCTAGCTTAACCTTGTCGATGTAAATCCCCTTTTAGTCCTTGCTTGTCCCTAGTCATTCCTCAATGTCCCCTTGATAGTTCGCATCTTTCCTAGATTTTTCTCCTATAGGGAGACCATTAGAAGGGACACCAAAAATATCCACAAATAGTTGCTTGTTAAGTTCGAACACCACCTACACACCATGAAAACGTGTGCAAAAGCGATCAGCCTTTCTGGACAAGAAATCAGCTAGGGAAAGCATTTTTGTAGTCGGGACACTTGGATTTACAGCTAGAAATAAATCCATGAGTCCAACGTCTTGAATGTTATGAACAAGGGTGGCTAGGGCCCCATTGCAGAGCCAACAGTGAGTCTCCTCCACCTCCCAATACTTGAAAAAGATGTTGGTATCATCATGCCCAAAGGTAATCACTATGACCTCTTGGGACTCTCTCGCCACTGTAACAATTAGCAAAACATAGAATGAAAAAAAAGAAAGAGTTAACAAAAATGAAATCACATAGCCACTTGAACACATAAGAAAAAATGCAGGGCCTAACACACCAGGTTTAAACGACATAGGAAATGGTGGAAGTTCCACCAACAGATCTTCAATGGTAAGTGATTGACAGGATTCTCATTCATTGTCCAACCAGCCAACTTCCTTATATTTTCCATAGAATTTGGAATACTTGGTTAGATAGGTTTTAAAATCAAACCCAAGTTGTCATATAACACTAGCACACACATTCCCGGTAGAGGAGAACTCTTGCAGGGCCATTTGGGCCAACGCCAAGGCATCCGTGTCATCGTGAAGATCATTCTCATCGATATAAAACTTGGAAATATATGAGAATATAGTAAGCATTCTTGTCTAGTGTAACACATTAAAATACCTTCACAGGACTCACACACTAGCATAGTAAATGATTCCAGGTGGATTCTAAAAATAGGTGCCCACATGATGAGTGACATACAGTGTGTTGTACAAGTGGTAGCATTTGTATTCTAACATGTCCCAAATTCAACTCAAGTGCCTCAAGCCCCTTGGGCATTTGTATGAGCCTCCTGACCCTTTGCCCCTGATCGACCCGTCAACCAAAAACTTCAGAATGCCCTGGTTTGCCCCGGGCAACAACGTTTCTGTAATTACAGCCATTGTCTCTCCTGATAAGTGTGACCACATGATCACACTGAAATGGTAAAGGAGGAACTCTAGGAAGTCTCGTGCACCTTCCTGAAACCAAACTGCCTATTTCCCTACCTGTGCATGGGGTGGGGGGCATTGGCTATGGGTTTGCTTAGGTAGCATAAGACTTCTACCACCTAAAGGACAATCAGGACAGGCTTCAACATGACCCTACATGATAAAGCACCAAGCATTAGCATTATGTTTAAATGATGATTATTGATATAGTGTAGCATGATCTTCTATTTGCATATAGCATAACATGACCCTTTGTTTACATGTGAGGTAGTGTGACCCTCCAGTTACAAATTTTCCTTTAGCATGAAACAATAAGTTTACCATATAATAGAAGTAAACATCACATGCAGCGTAGCAAACGTGTAGCATAGCGTATGCAATTAAGCCCTACATAGCGTAACAATAGCAGATACACCCCATAGTGTGATAGTTACATGATACATAGCATAATGTAATAGACATGCCTAACATAGCATAACATAACAATTATGCTTTTGCATAAAGGTGATGGCTACGTTACCTGCAACATAGCAAGATGAATACATCACATGCAGCATACTAAATGAATGAGTAGAAATAGACATGTAATAATATAACAAATTGAGCACTGTAACATGCGTTGCAACATAGAAAATTTGACAGTATAGCAAACTTAACAGTGTAGCAGTATTACAATTTTGACAGCATAGCACCATCATATATTGCCAACCTAATGGCCTAAGGGCCTAACAACATAACGGTGTCGTGTAACAACAACAAAATGTTATATCCTTAACAACGCAAAAAAATATTTTATAGTACCCTTGATGCCCCGACCCTACCTTATCATACTATGGCTGGCCATGCCTTACTGTCCTTCATGGATGGGTTTTCAGGCTATAACCAAATCTATATAAACCCATAGCATCAGTTTTCAACCACTTTCATGACCTCTTGGGAAACCTTTTGTTATACAATGATGCCTTTTAGACTCAAGAATGTTGGAGCAACTTATCAATGAGCGAAGACATATATTTTTAGTAACTACCTTTTGGAGAGATTAAACAATTATGTGGATGACATAGCAATCAAGTCTAAGAAAGCTATTGATCATCCCAATGATCTCAATATAGTCCTCCAACATTGTCAAAGGCATGACCTACACCTCAAAACTAACAAATGTGTTTTCAGAGTTAAAACTAGACACATCCTAGGTTTTGTAGTATCAGAAATAGGAATACGAGTGGACCCCAATAAAGTAAGGACCATCATCAACTTAGCACCACCTACAAACGTTAAAGAGCTATGCAGGTTGCAAGGTAGAGTACAGTTTATCAGAAGGTTTATCACGAAGTTGACAGACAAGCTACACACCATGCAACACCTACTTAAAAAGGGGATCAACTTTGAGTGAACAAATCAATGTTAGAAAGCCTTTGATAACCTAAAGAAACAGCTTTTGCATCTCCCAAAAATTTACCCACCACAGAGGAATAAGCCTTTCTATATCTACCTTGCCACTTCAAACACATCTATTGCTATCTTGCTTTGTTAAAAAAGAAATGATGGATCTAAAATCCTAGTCTACTACCTAAGCTACATATTAATAGCTTATGAGACAAAGTACAACAAGGTAGAAAAATATTTTCTTGCCTAAGTATTTGCATTAAAAAGGTGGAGACATTACCTGTTTCGTAGCAAGGTCAACATCATATGCAAGAGCAACATACTTCGGGCTATCACAAAAAACTTGTACAAGAGTAGTAGAATAGCCTGATGGAAATTTATAATGGTAGAATTTGATTTACATTATGTAGCCCAATTGTCAAAAAAGGGTCAAGCAATAGCCACATAGCTTACAACTTTACCCATTAACGATCAAGAAATAATAGAACCAGAATTCCTGGATGAACACATTAATAGCCTAAACTCTATGCCATCAAATTTTGAAAGAAGTTTACACTTTGATGATGCTTCAACCACACGAGGTGGAAGCGCCACCATAGTTATTACATTTCCCTCTAGGGAAATTTGACCCTTTGCATATCGATTTACGCTCTTTTGTACAAACAACATAGTAGAGTATGAAGGACTCCTTAGGGGCCTCTTAGCAGCCCAAAAGCTAAAGATTCAACATTTAGCAGTCTGGGGCGATTCGCAATTAGTTGTCAACCAAATCATTAAAGTCTATGCTTGCAAGGCTTCGCATTTACAACCTTATTGCTATCTAGCTAAGAGTTTACTAAAACAATTTACAACGTTATATGTTCAAAATATGCCTCATAATCAAAACATTGTAGGCGATGCATTAGCCATATTAGCATTGAATGTGCCACTACACTTGTTTGTAAATTTACTCACTTCAATAGTATAATTCATAGATCCTATTACTCAAGGAGTGCATATCGCATCTATAAGTGCAACAGATATCCAAGAATGGTATGCCAACATTAAAGCTTACCCTCAACACAAGGATGTAATCTGAAAGCTTACCCCCACATGGCTTGACATCTACTCAAAAGGATGTAATCTGAAAGCGAGCCCAGCAGTATGTCCTCATAGGAGATAACACCTTATGGAAATGCTCCTTTGATGGGATATTGTTAACTTGCATTAGTGGGGAAGAAGCATAGAAAATTGTTAATGAAGTCCATGAGGGACTATGTGAAGGACACATAGCCCCTAGGGCTATGGTATCAAACATCAGACGCCTAGGGTATTACTAGCCTTACATAAAATGAGATTTCCTTGACAAAGTTAGGATGTGTGATGTATGTCAATGCCATGCAAATATCATACATGTATTTCCTACTGAGTTACATTCTACACAGATTATGTGGCCATTCCAATGATGGGGACTAGACATTATAGGACCCATCACACCTAAGTCTTCCACAGGGCATAGCTTCATTATCATTGCAACTGAATACCTCACAAAGTGGGTGGAGCCTATTACCATTAGGAAGACTACATCTTAATAGATTTTCCATTTTATCTTAGATAACATAGTAGCAAGGATTGGTCTTCCCATGACTATTGTGACAGAAAATGGCCCACAGTTTTGTAGCATGAAAACCAAAATCTTTTGCGATAATCTTGGCATCAAGCAATCCTCTTCATCATCATACTACCCACAGGAAAATGGTTAAGTAGAGGTAACAAACAAAGCCATCATCAACCTACATAAAAAGATGCTTAGTAGCAGTAAGAGGCAATGGCATGAGCAAATCCTCTACATGTTGTGGGCCTACCGTCAACCATACAAAACGGCTACAGGTAAGACTCCTTACAGTCTCTTCTATGCATTTGAAGTACTGTTACCTCTTGAATTACAGGTTCCATCACTCTAGATAATCCTCTCAAATGTACTAGACGAGGCTTAGAACAATAAGGCAAGGGTCATCAATTTTGACTCCATAGAGGAGGAGCGTGCCCAAACACTTAGTTGCATCGAATGGTACTAGGAAAAGAAATGACAAAAGAACCACTATAATTTACATCAACATCCAATCAAGAAAGGGGACCTAGTCCTCAAGGCTATTCATGAACATGTGAACAAAGTTTCAGCCAACTAGGAAGGTCCTTTTGTGGTCACGAAAGCCTATGAGAATGGGGCATTCAAACTGGATGATATGGATGGCAATGAATTCATAAATCCTATCAACCATTTGTATCTCAAGCCATACTATGTCTAATGCAAAGTATTGCATTGGGTACAGAGCAAGGTAAGACAATCGTTCCCTACAATGTAAAACTGGCAAAGATTGTTCACTACGACATAAAACTGGTGAAGATAGTCTGCTATGACTATAAACTGGCCCAACTTGTTTGCTATGATGTTAAACTGGCACAACACATCCTTGGGATATGACATAAAACAAGCACCCACAGCAAAATCCACTACGACTTTAAACTAGCCCATCCACCATTCACTATGATGTTAAACTAGCACAACAGTCTACTAGGACCTTAAACTAGCACATCACAGTCTGTTGGGACCTTAAACCAACACATTTGATGATTTACCAAGACCTTAAACTTTGTTCACAGTGTAACGCCACCCAGTTAACATCCACAACCCTATGAACAAGCGAGCATGTACAACCTCAAACTCGTCGAACAACACAGGGTGGGATGTTGTAGTTCTAGAATGCAATTCACAATGCTAAGAGAAAAACCCTCTAGAACACATGCAGAATCACCACCCTTGGCATCTTTTTGACTTTCCAAAGATTTCGGCTGACATCTTGTTGACTTTCCAGAGCTACCACTACCACCGCCACTCATCCTAGTAGTAACTCTTGTTGTTAGCACTTGCTACTGGAGTCCCAACACTATTGTGGCCTAGCCACAAGGTTGCTATCCTCCAGCCCTTGCCATCACCTGAGCCCAAAATATGTTAAGATATTAGGCCTCTCACCTCATAGCTAGACTACATAATGTTTGTCTTGGGTGAGGAATCCTAAGCACTTGCATCAGCGCTGCTCCTAGTCTCTTCAACACCACCCTTCCCAGCCTACTGTGGCTAGGATTTGTGTTGGCCTTCCTGCTCTGGACATCGCACGCCTTAGCAACAATACTCACTAGTCTAGCAGTGTCTAAAGCAAGCAGGACTTTGCTTTCAATTTACTTAATGGTCATTTTTCCTAGTTTTCTCTCTGTTGTGTTTGTAAGATACAAGCTAACAGGGCATCATTCAGAGATATGTTTCATCATGAGAGCAAAGACACTACATTGCTCCAAAGTATCTACTTCGATTAACCTTGTTGTTTGAGAGTGCATGCCCTACTCCCATTTTTTAAGCCAATTTAGCCTCCATTCCATATACACTTCCAACTTCCCATATCCCCTTCACAAGCTTTCCTGATGCTTCCACATGCTCAACCATCAAGTCCATGATGGGCGTAATGCATCTTGCCCCATGGAAAGCATCTGTAGGTAGTTCAATTCCCCATATGGATGTAACACAACTCATCCTAAGGAGGAAACACCTATCCTGCAATAACAACCAGGTTGCTTGCAAGTGAACATGGGTGTACAGCAAAGGAAAAGCAAAAAAAATGCAAAAGAGAAGAAAATCTCAAAAACAACAAAGGTTCCTAAGATAAATGGCATAGCAACTGCTTTAGGCTCACTTTGGCTGAAAATAAACCATCTCTAAGCACTCTAACAAGAGGTCAAAGACCAACAAAGCAAGACACCCATGTGTGTTGAATCCCTCATAAGCACTCTGACGAGGGATCACGCTATGGAAATAGTTTCTCAAAGCATTGCATCTCACACTCATTTCATCCCTGAGTCTGTTCCCTCAAATCCACCCCTTGCTCCTATCCTCACATCACTCTCTTCGTACTCTCAAACGTAGCAAAGTATCATCCAAGCAGACACTTAAGAGAAGTGTTGGTGTTTGGTTCCTCATGGTGTTTTGTATTCTTTGTCGATTTCTCTCCGACATATCCTACAAATTTCAACAAAGAGGAGCCATTGATACACTGTGAATGTTAAGTCTCTCATGATTTAGTAGACCTGAAATTTGGACAAGGGTTCTTGCAAGTCCGATGTCATGTTGGAATGTGCAAACAACACCCTCCATAGCACATTCAACATGGCACCCAACCACAAGGTCATTTTTCATGAAAGAGGCACTAGGGATAAGCTGTAGAGTCCAATAAGTTTTCTATATCTAGGGCTGACAACCTTGATGAACTCCCTAGCCTGCCTAGCTTGGTACTTGATCCAACTAATGGTCTACCCAGAGACCATGTCAAGAGCTTCCGAAAGTGTTCAAGATGAGCTAAATAGTTCAGCAAGTTTTCTAACTGAAGGAACCTACTACGCTATGCTACACTGCACAGAGTAGCAAGCCTTAAGAAGATTGAACAGGTACTGAAGATGCACACTAATGATGACTCAGCCCTCTAGAGAATATTCCCCACTTCATCCTTGATGCACGAGCAACGTGACATAGCAAAAATGTGGCAAATTTCATCAGCAATCCTCTTCACTCAAGTGCTACGTTGTGTTACACTATGTAGCATAGCAAAACATAGTAGGGATGCACTCTCACAATAATCCTACTTAAATGGCTCTAGGGCAGTGGACACATTTTTCCCATGCTTCAACTGTCAAATAAGTTTGCTTTGCTGACATGCTAGGACATGACTGACATCCTATGAAAAAGTATTTGCAAAATTGAGTTAAAATCAAAGGCAAGCTAGGTGCTACACTTTGCTACGCTATCCAGTGTAGTAAGGATAGAACACATGGAGGCCCTTTGCCAACAGGCTTCAGCAAGAAGATTGCACCTGGCCACACTTCGGCCTCCAAGATTGTCTATCCCAATTAGCCCTCAGGCCCCAAGCAAGATTTCTTGACAAAGCATTGTAGATCAGACAAGGATGCATGTCATATTGGCTACTACACTATGATACACCGCATAATGTAGCACATCATAGCAAGGATGCAAAAAACACCCTAAATGTCCCAAGGATGAACTTAGCAGATCTCAAGACCTTTTACCATGAAAGACAAGGTTGTAGTTGCCTATCCAACTAGATCTCAGACAAGTGTTTTCAGCTATTAGGCAAGATTTCTCTCAAGGTTGGTGGCTACGCTATGCTATGCTACGTAGTGTAGCATAGCATAGCATGCGAGTGTTTATGCCATGCAAATACGTTGGGTAGTGTAAATAGTGTAACACTTGCATGAAAGCCCCAAGACATCCTCAGTTAGCCCCAGAACTTGTTGGTAGCACTTACTCTCATCTCGACATATCTTCAAAGGACAAAATCAACAATTTTTCATTGATTGGCACACACCCCCCCCCCCCCCCCCCCCCCCCCCCCCCCCCCCCCCCCCCCCCNCCCTGCTCGCAAGAGCAAGCAAGACATAGTCCTGGAGCATAGGCTCCACTTTGCATTCATTATTGGCATATTTCCTTGAAACAAACATCGTAGTTTACTGGATTTTGGCATGTGGAATTTCAGTGGTATGGTCATAGGATAGTAGTTTTCAGCATCACACAGCAGCATGGCATAGTCACTTCTACACTTTGTGGGACCTAGAACACATGGCACCCAAACCACGTTTCTCTTCCACATACGACTCTATAAATACCCTGGAGAAAAAAATTCAAGGGGTTGGCTTTGGAGAGCATTATAGCAAGGCTTTCTTTTGACATTGTTGGCTTGGAGCATTTAATTAGCTTTTGGCATTGTTGGCTTTTGGCAATTACTTCTCTAGCAGTTGGATTGTTAGTTGAAATCTTGGCATTTTGGCTCTCTAGTGATCAGTTTTGGCAAGGCGACTAGCAAATAGAGAGTTCCTATTAGTAAGCTATTGATAGTAGTTTGAGGAGATGTGACCATACTACTTTGTTGCAAGTTGTGCTTGTTCCAACTAACATCTATTATACACCTCCTTCACTCCAGCAAAGATTAGATCCCTGGTCTTGGGATGGTGCACTTTCTTACCCAAACTTGTTTCATTTTGTTTTGTTATTTTCATGTTTTTCATTATTCTCAATCGATTCACATTCATCGCTTATCACTCAACATGCATATAAAAACCTAAAAACCAACATCTAAGAAAGGTTATTGTACACCTCTTAAGTCCCTGTATGATTGACTAGATCATTTAGGGCACCCTGCATCCATTTACATCCAACATGATCCTTGCATGCATACGGGATTAGGCTATACACTTAGTGATCTCTTGGTGTTCCAGCCATCAACATTTTTAGTCACTATAGTATGGTCACAGCATAGCAAGTTTCACATCCAACATTACACAGCAGCATGACATAGTCACGTTTGCACTCTGTGGGACCTAGGACACATGGCATCCAAAACATGTTTTTCTTCCACTCCTAGCCCTATAAATACCCTAATGAACAATGTTCAAAGGGTTGGCTTTTGGACTAATATTTCCTGTGGTTTACTTCTGGCATGGTTGGCCTTTTGAGCATGTTTGACATTCTAGCATTTTGGCTTCCTGGCAATTAGTTTTGACAAGGAGACTGGCAAGCAGAAGGCTCTTGTTAGCAAGTTGTTGATAGTAATTCAAGGAGTTGTGATCATACTACTTCATTGCAGGTTGTGCTTGTCCACACTTCCATCTGTTATGCACCTTCTTCAGTCAAGCAAAGATTATATCCCCCAATCTTTGGGTGGTGCACTTTCTCACGCAAACTTGTTTTACTTTTGTTTTTCTATTTTCATATTTTGCACTATTCTCCATCTATTTACGTTTGATTTTGATAGCTCAACTCACACATAACATCTTTAAAACGATCATTTATGAAAGGTTATTGTACACCGATTAAGTCTCTATCTAATCAACCAAACCATTTAGGGAATCCCATTTCCATTTACCCCAGCATAGCCCTCGCATGGATTCAGGGTTAGGCTATACACCCGATGACCTCTCGGTGTTCTAGCCACCAATGTTTTCGGTTGCTACATCCAATCTTTGTTATGAAAATTTGGCCATGTTGACTACCAGATGACTATAGTCAGAACTAGAGAAACATGTGGCTAGCTCATACTTGTTGTACAAGGATGTGTTCAAGCATCATAAAGAAACCAAACAAAAGCTTGTGATTGTAAATACTGAACTTGAAGTTCTCAAGGCATGATTCACTAATCAATGATCAACTATCGAGAACCTAGCCAAGAGGATGAACTACTATTAGGAGTTGTAGAATGTAGTCAAGGTGTTTGATATTGAACACAAATAGTTCCTTACCTAGTTTGTCAATGTGAAAGAGATGTTCCTGATAATGCCTTGTCCTTGGGATATCCCCATTCTAGCCCACATTATTGATGCCATGTGGATTGTGAATGATCCCTAAAGCAAGGAGGAGAAGATGAAGGAATTACTAGATAACTTTAACCTTCTGTAAAATATTGTAGCCATAGCAAGATAGCCACAAGCACCTCAACTACCGCATGTGCCTAAAGCTAGTGAAGCTCCTCTAGAACTTCAAGATCCTTCATTACCTAGGACTGTTTAATCTTATCCACCACCTTCATGTCACCAAAGGATGTGTTATCCAATTTTTTGTAGTCATGTCATGGTGTTCAATGTTGAGTTATGAACACCATATTTTTTGTAATTTCTTGGTTTGTACACTTGGGCACTCGATTTTGTTATGTTAGTTTGTTATGTTAAGATTAAGTCAATAATCCCATACCTTTCTAATTTTTTAATGGAACTCGAGGATGAGTTTTCATATAGTTGTGGGGATATGATGAGCATCAAAGTGTTACATTAATGAACTTCCATTGATGTGGCCTCATCAATGGGCCCATGTTGATGGGGCCCCATTTACGTGGTGGTGCCCCATCAATGAGGCCACATTGATGTATCATTTGTTATGTCTATGGGGTTCCATTGACATAGTACTATAGCAAAAACTATAAATACAAGCTTCCAACCATGTTTATGGATCATAGAAGTCATAGTAGTAGCAGAGCTCTTACCGTTTGTCCATTTCAAAGTTAGAATATTTCTCAAAGTGCTCACAACAAGAGTCAAAAACTGTACAGATCTATATTTGAGCACTATTTTACGTAAACCACACTAGTATGTTTAGCAATAAAGATGAGCCTTTTGATCAAAACTTGCAGCACTTGGAATAGATTAATAATTTATTTATGCATTTATTATTTTCATTAATTATGCCATTAATTAAGCTAAATTGGACTTCAAGTGATCAGTTAATTGATTAAAATAAATAGATTAAGTACATAAGTATGACCACTTCAAGCATAAACACATATTCACTTGGTAATCCCAGTAGCATTATTGCTTGGTGCACCTAGTAGCATAGCACTTGGTAACCTAGCAATGGCTACGTGGGTTCATGACGTGTATGGAAAGTGGGACCAAATACTTATGTTAGGACTAGTTAGAGATTAGTTAGTTAGTTAGGCTCAATTAGTGGTTAAATTACTTCATCTCTCTACTTTAAGCACCAAAGAACATAAAACATAAAATAATAAAAATCATATGCCTCAATTACACTTAATCATACCATGTACATGAAAAGTGTAATTGGAAAGACAATGAATGACCTTAGGGCAAGGTTCATTTTGTAGAATACTAGTGTGCTAGAAACTATAGAGTCTACGAAATTCAACCAGATTGCATGTGAAAGCTTTGTGATTTGTATGGTTGGGCATAGGGGTACCTTAACTACTCATCAATTATTAAACAAGAAATTATACTTACTATGAGACCATGTAAGACCCTTCTTCCTATCCTTAGTTTTGAGAACATTACGTTGGGTATAGAACCCCTAATGAATGATTGGTCATGACATGAAAATATTGAGAATCTAAATGAACTAATGTAATGATAAGGAAGCAAAAGAAAGCTTACAATAAAACCATGGATAAAATGAGAAAAAAGGGATTATAATAATAAAAGGAAATTAATTATAATTAATTAATAATTAGACACATACAGAGATACATACATAAATATAAGGTTGGAAACTAAAACTAACTAGAAAAATATATAATATCATATATCTGAAATTTGAAAGTACTCTAGAATATCCAAAAATATAAAAATATAACTATTCATGCATCAATTCATAATTCAATACATAAAATATAAAGAGGGAATTATCTAAAACATGTTTGCAAAATTTCATAAACATAAACCAAAGATAAATGACTAAGGCTATTATTTACATGAACATGAAATCCAAAATTAGAAAAAATAACCAAAAGATATCCTTCCTCCAACTAGTATTTGTAACCTGTAAATAAGAGGGAGAGGGTTAGTATATAATGAGTGAGAAACCTTGGTACCTCCTCTATCTAAATTAAGGGCAAGTCTCACGGTGGCTAGATAAAATTATATTAGCCTACAGAACATGTTAGTGTGCACACATAATCTAAAGATCCAAGAGTATACAACAAACATCAAACAAATCTATCTAAATCAAGTTTTTCCACTTCATCCACTGAATTACAAATAAGGAGGCTACCATGTAATGCACTCAATTTCAAATATGTCAAATGTTGTCATGTGTACTTGTCCAAATTTCCAAATGCTAAACCAAAAGCTAAATTACCATATGCATGTATTTATTATTAGTCTCAAATTAAACTACTAATGCTATAGGCACCACCTAGGACTCACCTTTAATGTTTTGGAGGCATCAAACAAAACTAACTAATGCACCATGGATTAGCCTCTCATGTAGGATAGGTCCTACAATGAAAATCATACTAATGCATCCCAATGAGGGTCAAATATCAAACATCTCTATGGGGCCCATCTCTAATCAACCACAAAACTTGGTGCTAGCTCTTAACGACCAAAAATCATACAAACAAATAATACAAACTAAACATTGATGATGGTAGAATACAAATAATACCGTATAGGTCCAAAAAATTTGAAAGGTCCAAGAATCTACTTCAATTAAAATCAACATATTAACAAAGCCTAAGTCTACAAATTGGATCAAATGAAGTCAAAAGATATCAAATTAAGTCAAACTGGGTTTTAGTAGTAAGGAGAAACTATGAAGAATAAATTTGAAGTACTACAACATGACCATGACCTAACCATGACTCATGATATCCTCAAAATACTCATTGGCGAAAACTAGAATAAAACCCCTCAATCACAACTTAACCATGACTTGATGACAACTTGTGGTGGAAAGACCATTATCCATGGTTAACTAAAATCTACAAAAATGAAGTAAAATGGAAAAAGCAATAAGAAATTGTATACTATGACTTCATCATAATCTCATCACAACTCATACTTGATAGGAAAACTTGCAAAATAATGCATAATGGTGAAAAGGTAAGGAAGACTCAATCACGATTTCATCACAAGTTGTGATGGTCAATCAACACCATACCATGATTAGTCCATGATTCATGTTGTTATAGGTTTTGTAAAAAAGATATTTAAAATGCATAGAACTAAAGATTGATTATGACCTCACCAAAACCTAAAGAAGACTCATTATCAATGCTAATAATCATACCACAACTTGTGGTTGACCCATGATTTCATATAGAATCTAGAAAATGGTTAAAATAGCAAACAAAGGCTAGAAAATGATCACCAAAGGTTGAGAGATGCTAGGGGAATCTATAATAAGGCCTAGGAAGCATAATTAACATAAAAAAATAAGGGGAAAGTAGCAAATGAGATAATAGGACCAAGATGGGATCCTAGCCCTAAGAAAATTATTGAAAACTCATAATAACCTCAGAGACTTAGAATCTTATAAAATGACTAAAACCCAATTGAACTCATGCAAAAATGAACATGATGATATCAAAACATTAGATGAAAGAGTAACACTCACGCCCTAAATATTTGGTAAAATAATTTTTTTAAAACCCTTAGTACCCAAAATTGGAGAATTACATAAAATTAGAGTAGAAAGAAATAATAAGTAAGGTCCAAAAATTATGCAAAACTACCAAGCAAAGGAAAATCTAATTCCCAATCAAAATTTACATAAATATAGACAAAATAAATGGTACCTAACCCACATCAAGTATGCATAAAATCCTATGAATTGAAATATACAAGAAAAGTACCAAGATTACTCATGTAAAAGATCAAAGTCAAAATCCATAACATACAAAACTCAGCCATGAACTCTTATGATGTCCTACTCATGAATCAAAAAAGCTCAATGCACCACCATAAGCCTTTAATCCATTAACACCTTCATATCCAATAAAATGGATGCCAAAGTATCTAATTGAATCAAGTGTGAGGTTTCTATAGAAAATCACCAAAAAAAAATCTACCACAAAAATCATCACAAAGGAAATCTACCACAAAAAGTTCTAATTTCTAAAAAGGAAAACATCATAAAAGAAATCTACCACAAAAATTTCTTATTATGTACATAACCTTTCATAATACAAAAATCATGTGAAAATCATAACATAAGAAAATAACATAATAATTTAATCATTAAAATAAAATATCTTACTCACCTAAAAATTAACCATGCCATCACATTCCCATAACATGTTTATACCATAGATTTCATGAGAATCAATGAAAACTCATCTACTAGGTTAGTGCACATTAGGTGGTACATAATAATTTTAATAATTCATAATAAAATACATAACTAAAATAATGCATAAAAATTAAAATATGGATAGACGTAAAAAAGAAACTTGAAAAACTCTATCTAACCAATAGCATAACCAAAACATAATGTAACACCCAAAAATCACTAAGAAAAAAGAAAAATGAGAGAGATACTAATCATAATATTAAAAAATACATGTTGTTACATCACCTTGACCACACCCCCCTTCCGTCTCACTCATCATTAAGATTCTTAATCTTGGAAGATCTCATAATGGAATGAATGAACATTGGACTGAAGATCCCAAGTTACTTCTTGATAATCATTATTGATCCACAAGATCTTCAACATGGGAACTAACTTGTATTATAACTATCCCTCCATCTAATCCATGATCCTAATAAGATATTTCACACATGAAGAATTATCTTGAAGCCATACCTCAGTTCAATCAATGAAATGATTGTCAAACAAAACATACTTCTGAATTATGTATACATGAAAAACATCATGCATACTCAAAAGTTATTTGGGCAAATTCATGTGATACACCACTTATGTTATGTATTGAAGAACATCAAATAGTCTAATGTAATGAGATGCAAGCTTACCTTTTTGATTGAAACATATCAATTCTTTTAGTGGAGGGACAAGAATGAATACCTTATCAACCAAAAACTCAAGAGGTCTTCTCCTATGGTTCATGTCGCTAGTCTAAACTCACGAATCTTATTGATCTACTTTATTGTGTGCAAAATATGTTTGAACTAATCTACTACCTATCCCCAATCCTGTTCCAACATAAAGAAGTCTTGTAAGGTCTACTATACAAAACTTAATATAATGTTTTGTTCATACCTTTTAGCTATTATTGTAGGTAAACTTTACCAAAAATAATAGACTATACTAGCTATCTAAACACTATAATACATAATACTGAATCATGTCGTCCAAAACTTGGTTAAATCTCTCAACATGTCCATCCATCTACAAATGATACATTAACCTTAAATTTAGCCTAGTATCCAAGCTCTTCATGAATTCTTTTTAAAATTAAGAAGTGAACTAGGCATCATGATTTGAGATAATTTTGATATAAATGTCATGTAATTAAACAATATCTTAGATGAATATCTATGCAACATCCTCTATGCTAATTGTAGTCTTCATAGTAAGCTAATGAGCAAATTTAATCTCCTCATATGGTTCATGTAGCTTACTTAACTATCTTGAGCTACTTTGAGCTACTCATTAATCTTATTGCTTTGCTTTATTATGTGCAAAATATGTTCAAACTAATCTATTACCTATCCTCAATCATGTTCCAATACAAAGGAGTCTTGCAAAATCTACTATACAAAACCTCGTACAATGTTGCCTTCATAGTTACTTTGTTGTTGTAAGTAAACTCTACCAACAGTAATAGACTATACTATCTATCTAATAACTACAAGGCATATGTTCTAAGCATGTCCTCGAAAATGTAGTTAACTCTCTCAACATGTCCATCTATCTACAAATGATACATTAACCTCAAATTTAACTTAGTATACAAGCTTTTCGTGAATTATTTTCAAAATTAATAAGTAAATTTCGCATCATTATTTGAGATAATTCTGGTAGAAATGTCATGTAATTGAAAAATCTCTGGGATGAATATCTATGCAACATACTTTATGCTAATTGTAGTCTTCATAGTAAGAAAATGAGTAGATTTAATCCACAGGTAAATAACAACAAGAATAACACCCTTTTCATATCTAGTATGAGGTAAATTGGTAATGAAATCCCTACTAATTAGCTTCCACTTTAACTCTACAATAGTGTGATAGTACAAGTCACCACCTATTCACTAATTCTTAAGCTTAACTTGCTAGAATATTAAGCACCTTGCCATGAAGTCTTCAATCTAATTCTTCATCCTCAATCATGAGTATAACATCTAATACATCTTATCATTGTTAGAATATATCTAAAGCCTACTAAGGTGTGCTTTCTTCCAAAAGATGTCATCATAAGGAATCAAGCACATATCATATCCTTCTGATAAAGAAACCTAAGTAAATCTATTTGATGAGAGTGGTTACTCTAGCAGTTATTCTAATTATTAGAATGGTTACTCTAGTGGTTACTCTAGCAGTTATTCTAATTATTAAAAACATTACTCTAGTGGTTATTTTAGCAGTTATTCTAATTATTATAGTGGTTAATTTAATTATTACAGTAGTTACTCCCAATCCTATAAATATAGTGTCAAGGCACACAATTGGGAAAGAAAGTCTTGTGGCAGTCAAGTAGCGAAACTCTTGTAGTTTGTTTGAAAGTTAGAGTATTTTTCAAGTGCCCACAATAGGAGTTCTAAGTGTGGATAGATCTTTATTCGAGCATTGTGTACCTAAGCACACCTTGTGTACGGCAATAAAGATGAGCTCTTTGATTCATCCTTGCAGAACTTGAGATTTGTTTTCTTATGCATTTATTTTATTTTATTTTAGTTTATCCACTTTACATTTCTATTATTAGCAAAGCAATTCATTTTGATCAATTAATAAAATCATTAAATTACACAAGCACAACCACTTCAAGCATGCATGTAACACTTGGTAACCCAATAACGATTAGCGTTTGGTAATCCCAATAGTGTTATACTAGTTCAGGATGTGTACAGTAAGTGGGAATGAATGCTGGTGTTAGGATTAGTTAGAACTTAGTTAATGAGTAGTTAAGTTAAATTAATCATTTAGTTACCTCTCTCCTTCCCTACTAGTGCAAGACATAAAAACATAAAAACTATAAAAATCATATGCCTCAAGCTTACTTAATCATACAATCATGACATATAGGTATGCTTGGGAAGACAATGATCAACCAACCCATCCTTGTTCCTCAAGGGCATGTAAGCACTTACTCCTTGGAATTTGACTAGATCATGCATGAAATGCACGTATTCGTATGGTTGAGCAAAGGGGTACCTCACCACTCATCATTGGCACCATTGTGGGGGACTTAGTTGTTTGTGCACTAACTAGAACATAGGAAATCATTCACTTCATTGGAACGAACCCTTAAGGTTGATTGAAAAAATAATAAACAAGAATACATTGCACACTAAACAAACAAGTATGTCTCCTTCTTCATATGAAAGTGCCTCACTGCCTAGGTCTAAAATAGGAAACAATCGATGGCATAATACACATGACATTGATCTGCTAGACCCTCAATAAGTTCAAGTGGTATATATTCATCCTGATGAGTATATACCAGACTTCACCTTTATCCTCCATTAAGATGAACAACTATGTTGGCGAGACTTAGAAGGTAACATAATGTTACCTCCTGATCATCTAGTCCCGAGCAAGCTTCTTCGTTCTCTTACACGAATTGGCATGCTACACTTACATGCAGAATATGTTGTGCAAGACCATGACTCAAGAGAATACCATCCCATAGAGGCACAATGTCAAATGGACTTGCAATAGGAGAGACATCATAAGTCTTTGAAGGGTAAGTGGTCCTAGGATGCCCCACATGTCTTAAGCGAAAATAAGGGTGGTGAACCTACCTTAGGTATTCGACCACACAACGATGTTCCTTCCCTTAACTTTGACCAAGGGATTATGTATCATAACCTTCATTCCAGTATTCATAACCCAAGTTCTAATACCCATGGGCACAAAGGATCTGAAAAAGGAACATGAACTCATGATAAAGGTGGACATTCTGATCGTAATCATGATCGGGGCTAAGACTGTAGAAGAGAACATAGCAGACACTATCATGGTGATAGTTCTCCTTCTTCTTCACCTTCATCATCTCCTTCATGCTCTCCTTCAATACTTGGATCCTACCATAAAGAAAAAGACCATGAGGATAAAGGTAGACAAAGTGGAACTTATAGACGAAATAGGCAGGAAACGGGACAAGGGCACTCTAGAGAGTCATGACATAGAAGAAAGGAGAGTAGGGAACAACATAGGCATCATAGACGCCATAGACGAGATGATCATAATGAACCCCTACCCGCTACTCCAAGTATGTTAGACATAACTTAGGCTATTAGAATTTCAACAAGACACCAGAAAGATAGTAGGATCAAGAGATTAGATTTGAACAACATCCCATGATTTTAAGGGGGATACAACGCTGATCCTTAGAATTATTTACAAGCATTCCATGATGCGTGTTCCTTATAGAACATAGAGAACGAATGGGAAAAACTTAAGTTGTTCCCATGGACACTAGTTAAAGAGTCAAAAAACTAGTATCAGTCCTTAGAACCAGAATCCATTCGTAGATGGAGTACTATGTTAAAATTATTCAATGATAAGTACCAAACATACTCCCAAGTTTCCAACCTATGAAAGAAAATCCAAGGCTAGAAACAAGGAGGACATGAACCCTTGGATGCTACCATGGACCGATACTATGCACTGTTACATTGTTTTCCTGTCCATGGTTACTCGCAAAGGGATCAACTGTGCCATCTCGTGGATGGGCTTAGGGATGAAACAAGAATAACCCTTGGGACTTATACCCAAGGGAGACTATCCGAGCTTAGGTTCCATCAAATTCAAAGTCTATTGGAGCAAGTTGCTAAGGAAGAAGATGAGCTATGGAAGAGAGAAAGTGTGGAAGAGTATAACTAAGATCCTTCTCTTTGGAAGAGGGGAGTAATATTTTGTGAGGATGAAGAAGAGTCAGCACTCAAAGAGATGGTGAATAGGAAAACTTTGCCTATCCAAAATATGACATCAGAAGTTTTTGCAAAGGTAGACCAAATGTGGGATTCCGTAGACAATAGAATTCAAACTATTCTTCAAATAGTAGAGGAGTCTAG
Source organism: Gnetum montanum (assembly GCA_015680685.1). NCBI lineage: Eukaryota > Viridiplantae > Streptophyta > Gnetopsida > Gnetales > Gnetaceae > Gnetum > Gnetum montanum. The sequence continues at coordinate 32,934 of MNCI01004358.1, forward strand.
ATAGCAAGGTAGTGAGAGATGAAAAAAGAAAGAGGCTGAACATGCAAGTAGCAAGGGTAAGGGAAAAATTTCCATCATTGAAGAGGTTGTGGANTTGAACATGCAAGTAGCAAGGGTAAGGGAAAAATTTTCATCATTGAAGAGGTTGTGGATTCGAAAATAGATAATGATAGTGGATGTGAGATATGTCAATATGACCATCCTAAGGGATGTTGCCTTGTAATCTCACATCTGCAAGAGTCTGGGATGTATGCACTCAACCCATGATTAAACAAAAGGAAAACATCTAAAAGGTTACCTTACCCTTAACATAACCCAAAATAGTTCCACCAACCCTTAATGTATTATCCCAGTGGAACTCCACCATAATTGATTGAGCAATATCAATAGTAGAAATTTCCATAATCATGGGGAATGCCACCAACAAGGCAATAGTATCATTACCAGCAACCTAACCCATATGTATATTACGTGCAAAAACCAATCTCCCCACATGACTCTATTGGTCACATCACTCCTCAAACTCACTACCAAGCCCATGAGTATTATGGGACTCCCTCTTTTAGAGGTGATATTCCACAAACATATCATCCTTCTCATCCAGCTGCATCTCTTCTACCAATAGCTCCACCACCACCTGCTCCTACAATGCAAGGTAAAATCCCTACCCAGCTACAGCAACATAACACCATGAGGGCTATTAACTCTCAACCTACTATTGGTTCCAACAACCACATGAAAAAAAAAGACCTTTCTTTAGAACCAATAGTCCAGCCAAGCCCTTGCAATCACAAGCAGCCAATTCCTTAGACACCTCAGTATCAATCAAAACTTTGGAGCCCCCTTCAACCTAATCACCACACTCAATACATATGGTCATATTAGCACATGCCATCATTGATTGGATCAAAGATGATCATCCTCCTAGGAAATTCTCTATTTCTGGGAGCAGCACACCTTCAGATTCTTCGGGGCATCATGATTATAGTTCGGATGAGTTTCATAATTAAGTAGTCAACTCAAAAGGAGAGGACGTCAACTTTGGTCCTAATAGTCCTCCATCAAACTGAAAAAGGTGTCTGTCACAATCTCCATAATGTTGATCCAAATCTTGAAAAGTAGATATTCCAACTGGCTTCCACTAAGAAAAGTTGGTTTATAATACTTTTATAATGCTATAAATAGTGAGGTATGGTGAAGTAGAAACATAAGCAAAGTTGTAGGCATAAGCCATAGGCAAGTAGTAGCATTTGCAAGTATAGTTCTACAAGTGTGAGTTTGAGTTTGCGTCTGTAAGGAGAAGATATCAGTTTCTTGATGCTCTCTGCGCAAAAACTAAGCATTCTCTCCTCTACTGAAAGAGATATCGTTCTCTGATGTGCATTTCTCAAGAACAAGCATTCCTTTTAGTTTTTTAACCCTTTTGTGTGCAATAAAAATGATGTGTATTTTTGTATCTCTGTCTTATTACATGTGCATTCAAATGAGCGTTTGCATTATTGCTGTGTGAGCATTGTGTACTTCGAGAGGTCGTATCGGAGCCTTGTTGTGGTTCTTTATTCTCCAAAGCTAGGGGTGAACGTGAGGGTTGCTCGTAAGAATGTTCTAAAGTGATGTAAGACATGTAGTAATGGTAGACGGACATGCAAGTAAGTCATGCAAGCCTAAAGTAGGTGCAGAGTAGGCACGTCTAATCATGAGTTCTTCCAGAAGACCAACTCCAGGTTCCAATTCTACTTTCTTTTATATTCAACATTTTTCTCAATATTGCTCCTCCTCAAATGCTAGTATGTTGCCACCACTGCCTTGCCAAAAATATTTCTATCCAAAATCTTCTTTGCACACATTTGAATCTTTCCAGTCTATGCATTCTAGCAAGTGTGATTTAGGTATTGCTAGATCTGGTCTCCGTCCGGTTGCCCTTACTTTTTTTAACCTGGGGGAGGTAGAGAAATGAAAAAACAAAGGTTACAAATATATTCATCTAACTTAAATCGCTATACACCTTCATCCTCACTTTAACTATAGACTCCAAAAACCTTACTAGATAGAGTTGATAGATAGATGATTTAAATCACTTAAGATGTTATTATAACATAAGCTAAAGGTAGATTAGTCTCATATGCTTTAATTATAACTATTCCGAACTTTACCCTTTCTCTTTCTGATCCACACTTATTTAATAGTTTAATGCTTATTACATATATCCCAGTTGATATTATAGATTGTAGTGTGTATTGCACAATAGGTACTAGATTAAGTTTTAAGTTGTTTAGCTCTGTTAGTATACAAACCCTTCTGCCATTTGGACAACAAGCTCTCTCTGTCGGAACAAAAAAATTGAAATATGGAACACAAATTAATATAGAACATCTCCCAATCCATAGGCTCTTCCCAGATTTAGAAGATCCACTAGAAGAATACTATAAGCATAAAAAAGTAAAGAAATCATTATTTAGATCACCATCAAAATCCTGACAGTATTATGTAGAATTACAACCACCAAAACTCCTACCTTACAATCCATTAGCTCCCAAACCTGTCAAACCATTAACTCTGTTTAAAAAGAAATCTTCTTATGAAGAAAAAGAGGATAAAATAAAAAGAATGGCAAAGATATTTAAAGAACTAGGCATTAAAATGGATCCTAGGAAAATCATCAAGCAAAAGGGGGAAAATGATAGATAACACCAAGGGAAAAACACACATAGAAGATACTTCTACATCTAGTTCAAATGATGAGGTATCATGCTCAAGTAAATAACCCTCACAACAGATCTGTACACATGAGAATCTACATAAGGTAGATCACGATATTAAATGCATAGAATGTGATAAACTATTACAGATCAACATGAATACGGAAGAACCAAAAGAAATAGCCCATATGATGCNTAGATCAACATGAATACGGAAGAACCAAAAGAAATAGCCCATATGATGCAATACAAGACTTCCACAGAACAACCTTCTGATATCATTAAGCTTCATAATTGGACCAACCATAAAATATCTTATGTTAGTGATCAAAACTTAATGACATACACAGAGGTTAGGGAAGTACAAAAAGATGTAAAAGAATTACATCAAATATGGGTTCCTAAGAAAAAGATAGAAAAATCAAAAGAAGTAAAAAAATCACAAATAGGGACTTTAGATCTATAAGATCTTTATATAGATTCCCCACTGATCACTCCTCCTAGAGGAAAAAAGAAATCTAGCAATGGGTTCAAAGCAGAAGACCAGTACATATGATTCCAAAGTTAGAAAAAGAGAAAGCAGAAGAAGAAATTAATGCAAATGAGGAAGATAATGAAACACTCTACATAGGAAGTGAAGGATCTTTAGATGATGAAGAGAAAAAACTGTTAATAAAACAAGGAATGATATTCCAAGACCCAAAAGATCTAACAGCTATGCAGGTTAGAAGAACTTCAGAAAAACCACCACCATACTTTAGTATGGATAACAAATCAGCGGATTTATCTCCAGAAAAATTTTCTTAGAAAAGAAATTGTATGAACATGCCATACTTAATGCTACGTTAAATTTTCAAGGTATGTAAAAACAATGGTGGAATTTCATAGAAGCTCCCATACACAAAAAATTATTTAATAATCCTCATGTTATTTTCTTAAATGCAATCACTAAGGAATTCTTAGGTAATAAAGCTGATAGGGATACTGCTTATAGAACTTTATTTTATAGTTCAAGATTACACAAAATCTAGGACATGTCTCCATTCCTTGATATTATGGAAGAATCGTACTATTATGGGAAACTCATACATGACATAGGGGCAAAAGAACATTTGCTAGGTTTTGTTCCAACACCTTTTGCTAACTACTATAGATCTCAACTAAAAATGAGGAAAAAGATCTAAAAGAGATGAGTTTCAGCACCATTCGCCAGTTCCTAGAAAAAGTCACAAGGGATCTGTGTGTCCAACAAAAAACACAGAAGTTAGTAGGATCATTAACAAAGCAAATAAGTAAAGATTTATGTTTACAAATGTGTCCTGAGGATAATTTTTTATAATTAATTAAAAATAGGAAATTACAAAATGAGCCATATGAATGTTGACCAATGCAACGCTCTTCGCGTAAGTATTCCAATCCCAAGAAAGTTTGGAAAAAGAAGTTTCAACCTAAGATAAAATGCAAAAATTGGCCACAAAAGCCTTTTAAAGGAATGTTTAAATGGAAACTAGGGCCATAAAAATATAAAGAGGTTATATGTTTTATCTGTTTAGGGAAACACTATTCCATTCAATGTCCAAAGAAAGATAATCATCCACATAAGGTTAATTTTATTGAAATAATGAAAATCTCTGAGGATGATTTCTTTCTAACATATGACTCTAACTTATCTTTTTCAAATGGGGATATTTACCTTGAATCATCAAATCAATACTCCAATGAAATGGAATTTGAAAATATTCCAAATTATCCTAATGAACCAGGAGTAGTTGATTATGGTACTGATTCTTCAGGTTATATGTACCATGTTTATATGAATGAAGGATTAGACAGTGATGATCTCTATGAACGAGATCCAACATATTCCCTATTAAAAAGCCAACTTAGAAAATTAGAGAAAAAATGGTAGAAAGCCCCTCTAGAAGACTTACACAAGTTTAGGGCCTATAAACAAAAAGTAAAACTAAAGAAAAATGAAATAGAGGCTCATAAACAAATGATTGAAGAATCAATAGGATTATATCAAGATTCTCAAAATCCTAATTAAGATACATTTTTAGAAGAAACCCAAACTTCTAGAGAAACACAGGAAGTTGCTCCTGATGTGCAAATATCCATGTGGTGACAGTTTCGGATAAAATAACTCAAAAAATATCTATAGCAAGCCACAGAAGAATTAGAACAGTTAGAGCAACAAGAAGAAAGCTGGCAACAATAAGAGTATGAAAAAGAAAGAAAATAGGTAAGTGTTATCTTAGAAGTCAATTGCAATGATTCAAGACCCATCTTACCTACCTGTTCTTTTACAATCTCATGGCCTAGATATCATAGATATGAAATAGACTGTTTGTTTGATACCGGAGTAGAAGTATCTCTTGCAAGGGAAGAAACTATACCACTCTATTTTTGGGAAGAGAAAGAACCATCTCACATTTCTTTCAACACCCAAAAAAGACTTCTGACAAAACAAGCTAAGCTCCCTATATTAATGAGAGATAATATAATAGTATAATTTAAGGTTTGTCAGTTTTCTTTGCCTTCATATGATTGTTTAATAGGTTCTAATAATTTACAAAATTATGATATAGAAATTACAAAGCAATTTATCCACTTAGATAATTGTACTTTTCCTAGAATAAATGTTAGACAGCAATTTAAACACCAAAAAATCCCAAAAACAAACCCTAAAAGAGAAACTTGGATTATCAATCAAATTGAGATACACCAACCAAGTTTTGAATATATCAAAAAAAATTGCTCCAATTTGCTAATGATGATCCCACAATATTTCAACATAAAAAGGAACACTGGTGTCAAATTGATTTACAAGATGGAGTAAAAGTAAAAGCCACAGCCCAACACATCGAGATGTCTCCTAGTCTTAGGAAAGAATGCGAAATAGAAGTTCAAGAGAATTTACAAAGGAACTTAATTATACCAAGCACTAGCATGTTTTCCTGTGCTACTTTCTTTGTAAATAAACGAGCTGAATTAGTTTGGGGAAAAAAGCATCTAGTTGTTAATTATAAATCCTTGAACGATATAATTAAGTCTATCCAACATCCGATTCCTAACAAAGATGACTTGTTTCAATGGCTTCCACATACTAATATATATTCTAAGTTTGATTTGAAATCAGGTTTTTGGCAGATACAAGTCCATGAAACATATCGTTGGAAAATCGCATTCACGGTACCTGAAGGGCTCTACAAATGGAACATTTTACCTTTTGGTATAAAAACAACTCCATCCATTTTCTAGAAAATGATGGACTCTATTTCCCATTCAGATCCATTTATATTAATCTTTAGTAAATCTGTTAAAGAACATATAGAGCATTTGAAAATTTTTGTAGATCTTATCCTTTCACCCACAAAAATGAAGATCGGACAAACGAACATAGAATTTTTAGGATTAGAATTTTCTACAAGTATCATTAAAATACAACCTCATATTATACAGAGTATAATTAAATTTCTAGATATATTATAAAATAAATTACAAATTCAATGGTTCTTAGGTTGTATAAATTATGTATCTAGTTTCTTTAAAGATATTGCTAAAGAATGTGATGTTCTTAATTAGCTACTACAAAAACATTCTCCTCCATGGAACAATCATTGTACTGAGGTTGTCAAAAGGATCAAATATATTTGTCAATATTTGCCACCATTATTTCTCCCAAGAGAAGGAAAATTTATTCTTGAAATAGATGCCTTTGAAATGTTTTGGGGAGCCACACTAAAACAAGAACAAAACCAGACCATCAAAATTTGTAGGTATGCTTTAGGTAAATTCAATGAAGCACAACAGAAATACCAAAGTTCACATAAAGAATTACTAGCCATCGTCAAAGGAATTAAGAAATTCTAGTTATTTCTACAACCACAACGTTTTATTGTAAGAAGTGATTTGAAGCATTTTGACAAGTACCTACAGTCTAAAAATCTTTCTAAAGTGGCTCATACGCGACTTATTCGATGGAGTTTGTTTTTAGCTAACTTTGAATTTGAATATTTAGAAGGTAATAAAAATTGTTTAATTGATTTTCTTACTAGAGAATTCCAGTTCCCTAGTCCTACTAATGTTTGAATTTTGTACAGAATTTTTACGAGGTGAAGGATGGACTCTTCGTTCTTCTAGATGTTTACGTTCATGTACTACTCATGAAATATTTCTTAGTTTTCTGAAGTATTTTGCTGAAACTACCCGACACCAGCATAGCTAGGAAGAATTTTGCTCATTAACTGAAGCACAGCAATCTGATGCATCCATCACTCAAAGGGTGTTTACTACTTTTTCTACTCCTTCTATCTGAACCACTAGAATAGTTATCCCTTCTCCCTATATCTATTTAGCTACTGATGTTAAAATCAATAACCTTGATTTTGAACGATGGTACAGTAATGACTATCTCAATTGGCCTTACTATCAACCTAGTGATTTCCATATGTACTGTATTGAATTCAATCCATAATCCATGCCATCCACTGATTCTGCAATGTTTTGATCCTGGTGGGCACGTTTTGGTCATGCTCCTGTTCATCTTCCTTCAAACTATCAAGTATATCTCAAAGCACATCTGACTGAACATCATGGTGATTTCTCCTACTATAGTAGTGCAACTATTGTGGCCTGGCATTTCATACATATGACCTCCAATCCTGTTTATTTTCTAGTCACATGTATCACCAAAAGAACTAACTGATAGAATACATGGGGCCAAGCATTTTATCAATATGTATATATGGAAAATTCTTATAAAATCTAGCATCATTGCTATGTCAACATGAAAGTTCCTTACACGCTGGAATTGTATTATCAAGATCACCGTATCGATGAATATCGCACTGCAGGGGGAAGAGAGTCCAAAATTTATCTAGTTGGACTCCACTCAGAAGAATCCAATGCCAGTACAAGCAGCACACCTTCAGATTCTTTAGGGCATCATGATTATAGTTCGAATGAGTTTCCTAATCAAGCAGTCAACTCAGAAGGAGATGATACCGACTTTGGTCCCAATAGTCCTCCATTACACTGAAAAAGGTGTCTGCCACAATCTCCATAATGCTAATCCAAATCTTAAAAAGTAGATCTTCCAACTAGCTTCCACTAAGCAAAGTTGGTCTATAATACTTTTATAATGCTATAAATAGTCGGGTGTGGTGAAGTAGAAACATAAGCAAAGTTGTAAGCATAAGCCATAGGTAAGTAGTAGCATCTGCAAGTATAGTTCTGCAAGTGTGAGTTTGAGTTTGCCTCTGTAAGGAGAAGATATCAGTTTCTTGATGCTCTCTTCTCAGAAACTAAGCATTCTCTCCTCTACTGAAAGAGAGATTGTTCTTTGATGCGCCTTGCTCAAGAACAAGCCTTCCTTTCAATTTTGTAACCCTATTGTGTGCAATAAAAATGGTTTGTGTTTGTGTATCTCTGTGTTATTACATGTGCATTCAAATGAGCATTTGAATTATTGTTGTGTGAGCACTGCATACTTCGAGAGGTGGTATTGGAGCCTTATTGTGGTTCTTTATTCTCCAAAGCCAAGGGTTGACGTGAGGGTTGCTCGTAAGATCATTCTGAAGTGTTGTAAGACATGTAGTAAAAGCCGACGGATTACAAATCGCTGGAAATGCACCGTGCAAGGCTCTTTTGCATTTAGGTTTCAATGTCAACTTGATTTCTTAATAAATGTACAAGGCCTGGAACCTACATCCATTGAAAAAGAGCAACATCCATCTAGAGTTGGCTGACTAGTCCATCACTATCCCATTGGGACTAGTGGAAGACATTGTTACTACTATTTGTGGATGGTCATACCTAGTTGACTTCTTAGTGATTTAGGTAAACAATAGTAAGGGGTACTTCCCAATCATAATGGAAAGAGCATGGCTAAGAACCATCGATGCATGCCTAGGAATCTGTGATCTTTCCCTAGAAATATCAAAGGAAAATACATTCGAAAAGATCAAGAAGAAGATATTTCTATGCATCACATA
>MNCI01004358.1:52264-78049 GCA_015680685.1 Gnetum montanum
GTGGTACAAACACCTTAGGAACAGTTGGTGGCATTGTGGAAGGAGGGAAAGGATAAGAATGTTGAAAGTTAGGAGGGATGTAAGGTGCACAAGGTGGTGGTTGTGTTGGAGGTATGGGTTGATAGTATTGTGGGGAATGGTATTGGGATGAGATAGAGTATGTTGGCCCAATTGAAGAAACAGGAGGTTGAACATGATAAGCATTTGGATTTGGAAAATGTGAAGGGTGCCTCCAGTCTAAGGGTGGTTTTCCCCACAACTAGGATTGTTGCCACTGTGGTCTAACACAATATCTCTGTACGAACTCTGGATGTAGCGTGTTTCCCCAATGCTCATGTAGATGTAACAGTATGGGGCATTGACCCTTGGGGTGACCGTACAGGCATATGTTGCATTCATATGTAGGATTGGCAGTTGAGCACTTAGTCCCTTCATTTCTTCTTTCCGAATGTCTATTATTTCACCCTGCTTCTTGGGTTGTCAAAACTCTATCTCCAATGATGTTGATAAATTCTCCACACTTTTGATTTATCCATTCCAAAATTTTATTGATCTTTGCCTCGACTTCTTCTAGCAATTGTTGTATTGGCAAAAATGATGTTTCCATCTTGAGATTTGTTGATATCTCCTTGTTATGATCATGGACCTTTGTTGAGTTAAGATTTTGGTCCCGTTGATGTTTTTCAACACTCTCCCATGTAGCTATTTCTCCTTCTTCTTTTGCTACTTGCTTAATAAGCTCTTGAATTTGATGGGTTCGTAGGTTGTATAGTTGACCTTGGGCATACGTTCCTAAGGTCTCTCTTGTTTCATTACATAGCCCATCAATAATATGGTACATTGGCCTTTCCTCGGAAAACCCATGGCCTGGACAGTTGTTTAACAGTGAATAATATCGTTCTAAGGCCATGTCCAAGGGTTCATGTTTTGCTTGTTTCCATCCTTGGATTTGTTTCCTCAAGGATGACACTCTAGCGAAGGTTTGATATCTATCATTAAAAACTTCTACCATTGTTGACCAGCGTCGTATTGAATTTGGTTTCAACGATCTATACCATACTTTAGCTTGATCAACGAGTGTCATAGGAAAGAGCTTCAGTTTTTGCCAACTATTATCAATGTTGTTCCATGTGTAGGCATCGTAGAAGGCTAGTAAATGTTGATGCAGATCTAAGTCATTGCCTCCTGAGAATTTGGGAAAGTTATTTAAATTGAGCCTGGGTAGTCGGCTCTCTTTACAATGCCTACGTGAGATTTGAACAGCCTCTTGTATTTGCGTTAAGTTTGTAGTGGCCAATAGGGGTTCATCGTCATCGGGTAAGTTAGGCTTTCGTGTGTTACGATGACGTTTTTTTTGTTCATTCTTATAGGAAACTCCCACTTCAGGTTGTATACTCCAATCTTCATCATCATATAACTCATTGGTTCTCCAATGAACTTCCTCACTAAGTGTGGCGTTATTATCATCTTGTAGGAGAGGCATTGTTGTGTGTGAATTTATGTGACTTTTTAATAATTATTATTTTCTAAAAGATATATCATTAAGTTCTTTACAGTGGCCTTGTATGATATAACTAATCTAGATAGCTAACACCATCACCGGCAATGGCGCCTATGATGAGTGGCGAGGTACCCCTACACTCAACCATATGTAACGAACGTCGCACACGTGATCCGGTCGAACTCCGCAGATGGACTAGTTGTGGTACCTAGATAGTTAGCCTTAGGTCATAGTTTGTTGTCTTCCCATCTAGACTAGTTTTGCATATGTCATGTATGGTTTAGTCTAGATGAGGTGTATGATGTGTCCTAATTCTACGCTACTCCTGATGGCAGTGGAAAATAATATTAACTAATCTAAACTAAGAGGAAAAGGGTAAGAAATCTAATCTAGCCTAAGTGCAACGAGCAACCGATTCCTTAACTAGCAGTACACACCCGTGGATGCTCGTAGTCAAGTCGTACTCACACCGCGCTATGAAAGCAATAAATAACATTAAATAAATAATAAATAAATAAACTAAGTGAATGCTGCAATGATGAAGTAATCTCGATGTTTATTTCCAGGCATGTGTGTGTCCAAGTACGGCACACTCGAATAAAGACACCGTACAATTACATTCACCACACTGCGGGCAGACACGGGAAAAATTCTAACTCTCAAGGGATCAAACTGCCAGAGCTTCACTACTCTAAAACTTGGATCCCCAAATAAGGGAGAGCCACCTCTTATTTATAGACATGGTGGCATACTACGATATCGTGTATGCGATATCGTAGGGTGCGATATCGCGTACGCGATATCGCAGGGGGGTGCGACATTGCATCGGCTGCTATATCGCGTACGCGATATTGCGGCCTATGCGAACCGCGTCTCATCATTGTGGTTTATCTATCCTTGCTCATTTGTGACTATGTTGTATGTGTAGATGGTGATCATACAAATAATGGACTAGGCTTGGAGGAAGCACTCTGGATGGACCAGAACTAGAGCATTTACGAAAGGAGCAAGTCTAGTGGCCTAGCTATGGATAAATAACAGAAGGTGCAATCTTAGCATTGGTGGTAACATGCTTCATTTTCTTTCTCTCTCTTTCTCTACAAACTACCAAAGAAAAGCTTGGATGTCATTTATGTACAAATGTTCATCACAATGGTCATGAACACTAATGTTGTAATATGCTTATTGATACATTCACTAGCCACATTGAGTCTATCATCCCATTCCACCATCAATTGTCAATTAGTCAATAATCCCATACCTTCCCCATATTTTTTAAAGAACTTGTTTCTCTTCTTCTATACTTGAGGACGAGTTTTCATTCAGTCATGGGGGTATTATGAGAGCAATTACTCTAGTAGTTACTCTAATTATTAGAGTGGTTACTCTAGTGGGTACTTTACCAATTATTCTAATTATTAGAGTGGTTACTTTAGCGGTTACTCTAGCAATTATTCTAATTATTAGAGAGGTTAATCTAGTGTTTATTTTAGTAGTTATTCTAATTATTAGAGTAGTTACTCTAATTATTAGAGTAGTTGCTTCCAAGCCTATAACTACAATGCCCAGGTGCATAATTGGGAAAGAAAGTCTTTTGGTAGTCTAGTAGCAAAACTCTTGTAGTCTATTTGAAAGTTAGAGTATTTTCCAAGTACCCGCAGCAAGAGGTTTAGGTGTGGATGGATCCTTATTTGAGCATTGTGTACTTGAGCACACCTTGTGTATGGCAATAAAGATGAGCTCTTTGATTCATCCTTGTAGCACTTGAGATTTGTTTTCTTAAGCATTTCTTTTATTTTATTTTCTTATGCATTTATTTTATTTTATTTTATTTTATGCACTTTACATTTTTATTAACACTTGGGCAATTCATTTTTATCAATTAAGGAAATTTTTAAATTACACAAGCATGACCACTTCGAGCATGCGTGTAACACTTGGTAACCCAATAACAATTAGCATTTGGTAATCCTAGCAGTGTTGCACTGGTTCAGGATGTCTACAGCAATTGGGAACAGATGCTGGTGTTAGGATTAGTTAAAACTTAGTTAATGAGTAGTTAAGTTAAATTAGTCACTTAGTTACCTCTCTCCTTCCCTACTAGTGCAGGCCATAAAAACATAAAAGCTATAAAAATCATATGCCTCAAGCTTAGTTAATCATACAATCGTGACATATAGGTAAGCTCAGAAAGACAATGATCAATGAACCTATCCTTCTTCCACAAGGGCACATAAGCACTTAGTCCTTGGAATTCAACCAGATCATGTGTGAAATGCTCGTATTAGTATGGTTGAGCGTAGGGGTACCTCACCGCTCATCATTATTGCTACTAAAGAATTGCTAAACTATCTAAGTAACTTACTCTAAGGATCATGTTGTTGTTCTACTTAGATCTTATCCAACATATCTAACTAAATCATTAAGTTGTAAAGTTTACCAACTAAAAAGCTTAAGGCATTTACAAGAATGTTGTTTTTTCCTGTTTCATACTAGATGGTAAAGTTAAAATTAGTTAATAATTTAACCTACCTCTTTTGACATAGGTTCAAATATATTGATTCAATAGGTACTACAATCCTTTAGGATCATTTCAAATCATCAACATTTCACTAAATAAATAGTGGTATCAAATCATAATAATATCTTAGCAAGGTCCATCATTATGCCAACTTTTGAAACAAAATATTCCAGGAAGTCGATTTCATAGCATCAAAACAAACATTTTCAAGGTTAAGTAAATAACTAATATTATCTAATTACCTGCAAAATGGTTTTCAAATGTTACTCACGAAGATCCTTCGATGAAAAGTACACTAAGATGTCATTGATAAACATAATGAAAAAATGGTTTAGGTATGATCTCATGATGTTGTTCATAAAATGCATGAACACTGTAAGAGAAATAATGAGTCTAAAAGGAAAAACCAAGAATTCATAATGCTCATACTTTTCATGAAGGTTGCCTTTGAGACATCCTCCTTCTTAAAGAGAACCTTATGTTACCTCAACTTTAAATCAATCTTTAAGAATACTTGAGCTTCTATTAATCGATCAAGAAAATCATCTATGCAAGGTAAGAAATACTTTTTCTTTACCATCACTTGATTCAACTATCAATAGTTATTTCACAACTTCATGTTATCATTCTTGTTCTTGATGAAGAGAATAGAAGCATCCTAAGGAGACACACTTAGACATATTGGACCCTTATCTAGCATCTCCTAAAGTTGAATCTTTTGTTCAACAAACTCAATAAGATCCTATGTCAAATCTTAGAGATATGTTTAATACTAGGTTTAAGAGTAATCTCAAACTTAACATCACGTCTTGGAGATAAATCAAGACACTCCAAATGGAAGACCTCCAAAGATTTATGAACAATAACAATTTGATCAATCCTATGTGAAAAAGAATATTCACAAATAGAAAATCTGAAATAGGAATGACCTTTTCATAAGAAGCAACAAAATGATCTTGAAGAGATAAGACTGAATTTAATCTTGTGCAACATCAGAGGCATGGTCACCTAAATAGCATCATCTATGTGACAACCTAAGAATTTTTATTGGTTTAATTATTTAATTTAATGCATCTAATTATTTCATTAATGTTATTAAATGTGTTTCAATAGATTAGCTCTAATTTACTTGATTAAATCCTAGGATCATATTACTATTATTACTATTAATATTGTTATTATTGTTGGTATTATTGTTAGTTTCTTACATGAGTAAATATAATCTACTTGCTAGGTATTTTTTTAAAAGTTTTATATTCTTTATTTCACTACCATTTAAGCTCAATCATAGCTCTTCTAAATATTTTATGATTAAATGTTGAAATCTAATTACCTTTCAAAGCTTTTTCTTTTTATTAGTTATCATGTGTTTACAAGTATTTACCTATACATATTTTATTTTTTATGCACATTCAGTTATGTATATTCAATCTTTAGTATGTGAATTTAGTTATGTACATTTATGCTTTATTATACACATCTAGTTATTCATCTTTCATTTTTATTATGCACATGTGATTATATAATACACTATTTATGGAGAAATTATGAATTCTAACCTTACTTGGATCATATCGCTTGTTACTTTTTTTCATTAAACAAAGATTCAATGTTTATTTTTAATTATAATTAAATATCACATAAATCATTTTTGTTAAGGAAGTACTTTAGAATTATGTCCTACCTAGAATATGACCTTGCCAATGTGTCCAAGATGTTTAAAAATATTATTTTTGACCTTTGGTTTACTAGAATTAGACTTAAAGTTCTTGAGATATCATATTTTTAATTTGCTAAAAATACCATAAATGTGTCAAAATTTTAACTAGGTGACTATGATAAGTGATGTCTAGATATGATTTCAGAATATGATTGGATAGGGCACTTGATAAGGATTTTGTAGGTTTAAACAAAATATGGATTTGGAGTCCCAATGTACATCTTACAACTATTAAACCATGAGGGTATTGATTGGAGGAGAAAAATTATACATGAACTTATGAAAATAAGTATAGAAAAAAAAAGTAAAAACTAAAAATCAAATTAAAGAAAGAAAAGTCATAGGTAGTTGCAAAAATCATGTTTATGTGAATTGATATTTTAACATATATTTTTAATATATATATTATGTATATATCATAAACATAAACATAACATATATTATTTTATATCATCATCTCCTTTTTTCTATTTTCCTACCGCCTCGCTTATGGGTTTTGGTTTTGTTTTTTGTTTTTAAAAACATACTATTATTTGCTTTGTTTATTTATTTTAAGCTCATTTTAGCCTTGTTTCTTCTCTTTTTGAATGCATACCAAGCTCAAGTGTTGCATTGCATGTGATTTATTCAGTTATAAATAGATCATTGCCTTTGGAATGTCTCATCTTGGTTTGTAAAGGGTTTCTAGCACACTAGCTTAAAGCAAAGTAAAAGCTAATTTTGGATGTCTTGGCAAGAAAGAAATAACATAAGAAACTCTTGAAAGCCCGAAAACATAAGTAAGAAAGATTATTTTACTTTCCTTTCTATGTAGATGCTCTTTTTTATTGTGGCTCATGTAAGAAAGCTTATTTTACTATTATTAGGGATTTTCTATTTCTTCCTGATTTTTGGTTTTCTATTATTCTTCCACAATTTTAATTATTATACCAAGACTTTGCCAAATTTTTGTCATTTTAAACTTATTTTTATATGGAAATCAACATCTTAATTTTATCTAAACCATTTTCTATATTTTTGATGAATTTGTTGGAATTTTGGAAAGTTTATCCAACTTGTTTTTCAGATATTTTATGAATATTTTGAACCAACTCTTGATATAAATATATTTTTGTAAGAATCTTGTGGGATTTTGGCTATTTCAAAAGTCTTTTAAATTTTTGGAATAAAATAATAATATTTATGGGACCAATTTTACTTAGTTGGTAGTGGGAGCTATGAAACTTTTTAATGTTCCCATTTGCATGCAATAGTGTTGTGTTCTTTAGTACAACCCACCCCACCCAAACAAGGTTTCTTAGATATATTTCTTACCTTGGATTTTGATTCATAAGTTCATGTGAGGCTGCGAAACTAGCTGAGACCATGGCATTGAGTAGTTGAGTCTAGTGGTGTATGGTGAGACATAGTTAAGACTAATCCTTCTAATGATATGTGTTTTTTCTATTGAGGATGTTAGTAGTAAGTCTATCACCAAGACCTAGCCATAAGTGGCTCATTTGGGTTCACAAGGATAATTTGATGATAGTAGTAAGGTTATTCTAAGACCTATCAATATACTCTTTTGGTAGTGAGGGTAACCAATACATATCCTTCAAAGATACCTGGATTAAAATATATACTCTTTGGACTTTTGTTGGGTAAGTTTGTGATATTTTTGGACATTAAATAATTAAAAGGATAATCTAATGATAGTAGTGAAGTTATTTCAAGACCTGTCAGTATATTCTTTTGGTAGTGAGGGTAACCAAAAGCTAGCCTTTAAAGATTCTTGAATAAAATATACATTCTTTGGATTTCTGGATTTCCTTTGAACTTTTGAAACATTTGTGGCATCTCTTAACTTTGAAAAAATTTTGAATATTTAATTGGAAACCTTTACCTAGCCCATATCCTAAGACTTTTGGCCCAGAGCCTTTATGATCCATGAAAACCTTTCTTATTTGAGGGGTTCTAACTCCTCTAGCATTTTGATGTAGAGAGCTCAAAAGTAGATACAAAATTGTTGAAAGAAGAATATGGGACAAAAGGTGGATCAATTTTGCACAATATTGATCCTCTAAACTTCAAAAATAATTTTTTTATAATTTGTATGTTTGTAAAATAGAAACCTTGTACACTTTTTGGATACTTGAGCCATTTACATATTTTTGTAAATAAATAATAAAGTATGATAGATATGAAGTTGTTGTCTATGTCATTTAGACTATGAGAATTGTAAGGATCATATTTCATTTTGTCATGTGCTATATATTTTGAAAAATTTAATATTATTTTTTATATATTTATATTTTATTTAATTATTATTTTTAATTTTATTATTTAATTTCATAAATGTTAAACATAAATATATTTATTTCTAAATGTTTGAATGAGGTGAAATAAGTTTCATTGAAATCATTATTTTATGTACTTTTTTATGATTTGCCTAGTAAAATATTTCAACATTTACCTTTTTGTTGCTAGAAAAATCTCTATTTTTCTCTATATAAATATTGTTTAATAATGTATGTGAGTAATAAAAAATTTTCCTATGTTGTTGTGCTTTACTATATTTATGCTTTTAATTGATAATTTTTATCTATTTTATGGCTTCATTTTGCATTAATAAATCAAGGTTAAATCCAAATCCTTGGGTTTTTGTAGCATCTCCATTAGTTATTTATAGGATTTTATAGATAATTAATAAGGATGTTACATTAGTGATAGAAAGCCAATAAAAAAACATTGGGTATTCATAACAAATATTAAAGAAGATGGTATGTTGGACAAGTACAAGGCAAAACTAGTATCAAAAGGATTTTTCTTTTTTAAATTAAGAGAATTGATTACAAAGAAACCTTTGCCTCTACTTCATGAATGGTTACATCTTGCATAATTTTCTCTGTATCAATTAAGAAAGAATGGAATATCTATCAAATTGATACGAAATTTGCATTTTTATATAGAAAACTATAAGAGGATATTTATATGAAATAACCAGAAGGGTTTACAAAAGATGAAAAGTTGGTATGTCTACTATGAAAGGTGATTGATGGACTTAAGTAAACACTAAGTGTTTAATACCAAAACATTGATTAATTCTTACTCAACTATGGGTTTGATAAGTCACAAAAGGATAGCAACTTATATATTCTAAAAGATGAACTAGGATTACATATGGTCCTAGCATTTCATATTGATGACATAATTGGCACTACATAAGAATTAAGCATCATAGAAAAATTCAAGCATTAACTATCATTATGATTTGATATTTTTTATCTTGGATGGTCATATTATTAACTTGGGATGGAACTACATCAAGAAAAGGGACAAATTTCACACTCACAAATTAAGTACATGGTAGACTTATTGGAGAAATATAATATGACCACTTGTAAGGAATGAAACATTCCTATGACACTAGGATTTAAAGTTAATATTCAAGGAGAAGCTATTGACCCTACTCAATACAAACATACTATTGGAGCACTTATGTATCTTACAAGCATAAGACCAAATATCTAGTATGTAGTAAATCAAGTAGTAGTGGCAATGCAAAATCCAAATCAACAACATATGCATGCAATATTGCTTATTCTCTGTTATTTGAAAGGAATAGCTACATACTAATTGATGAGTTGCTTTTGATTGGTTGTGTCAATGAGGCCTTGTCAACATAGCCTCATTAACGAGGCATAGTCAACACATCATTTCATGCATCGATAAGGCCCCATCGATGCAGTGTCAGTTTTCAACTATAAATACGCACCTACCAGCTGCATTTATGCCATTAGAGATTGTAGCTGCAACAAAGCTTCTACAGTTTTTCCATTTGAAATTTAGAATTTTTCTCTCGAGTGCCTATAGTAGGAGTCATTGACTGTACAAATCTTTATTCGAGCATTGTTATACCTAAGCATGATAGTGTGCATGGCAATAAAGATGAGCTTTCTGATAAATCTTGCAGCATTTTAGATAGATTAAATATTTTGTTTAGCATTGAATGTTTTTAGTTATTTATTTAATGCTTTCAATTATTTATTAAATGTTTCCAATAATTAAGTTAATGAAGAGATTAAGCAAGATAGATTAAACACATAAGTACGACCACTTCAAGTATAACATGTATTCAGTTGGTAATCCCAGTAGCATTATTGCTTGGTATGCCCAACAGCGTAGCACTTAGTCACCTAACAATGGATGTGTGGGTTCAAGATGTGTACAAAACGTGGGAATGGATGCTTCTATTAGGACTAGTTAGACATTGGTTGATTAGTTAAATTAAATTAGTTTGTCCAACCACTTTATTATTCTTCAAGTAACAAAACAATAAAAATACAAAATGATAAAAATTAGATGCCTCAATTACACTTAACCATACCAATGTACATCACAAGTATAATTGAAAAGATAATGATTGACCTTAAGGGAAGATTCACTTTCTCAAGGACCAGTGCACCGAAAACAACAAAGTCTATAGAATTTGACTGGATCATGCATGAACACTTTGTGATTCGTATGGTTGGGCATAGGGGTACCTTACTACTCATTAGTGGTGTTATACAAGATAAACATAATACATCCATCTTCCTCATCATTCAAGAATTATTCCAATAAAATAAAATAAAAATATGAGATCATCTTCAAATATTTTTTTCATGTCTTTTTTCATCTTCCTTTTGGTGACTTTTCTAGAAAAATGATGTTGAAACCTTTTTTGATAGGCTCATTACATAGTCTTCTTTATAGATACCCAAAAATTTTAATGTGTTATTCCTATAGCTAATCTGAAATAGAATTTACTCCAAGCCATATTATCCAACTTATCTCTCTTTATAATATTCTAATAGGGGTCCCACCAATTTTAGACCAAGGGATATATCATTCAAATTGTGGTATGATCTGGTTGTAAGCTTAGAAGNAATGAAGATTTTCCACCCCCTATTACTGGCGATGAGGGTATGAACCTAAACTTGCAATCCATGATTCATAAAATAGGTTCATGAAAAAGTGACATCCAAGGTAGGGACTCAAGCAAGCATCACAATAGCAAGGGATCTAAGGATGGGGATCATAATAAGCGAAAAAGTGATGGAAGACACCATGATGGGAGTGGTAGTCCACCTTTCTCTTCATCCTCTTCATTTAATTATAAACACTCCTCTTCATCTAACAGTTCTCATAGAAGCCACCATTGAAATAATCATGATGAAGGTGATAAATGAGACAACAATGACCATGAAGGCCACCAAGATCGAAGGGGTGGTCAAAACCATCATCGACACAATGATGATGATGAACCTCTCTAAATGACTTGAAGGATGCTCAACATTGTAGAGGTAATTAAAATTCCAACCAGGCATATGAAAGATAGTCTTATCAAGCACTTAGACATGAATAATATCCCAAGATTTGACAGGGGGGTACAACTCTAATCTACAAAAACGTTTATAAGCTTTCCATGATGCCTATGCCTTACAAAACATAGAAAATGAATGATAGAAACTCAAGCTCTTCCCCAAGATACTCATCAAGGAATCTAAAAGTTGGTACCAATCTTTGAAGCCAGAATCTATCCACAGATGAAGTACCATGTTGGAGCTATTCAATGAGAAATATTAGACATATTCTAGAGTATCTAATCTAAGAAGGAAAATCCAAGGCTAGAAATAGGGAATACATGAACCCTTGGATGTCACCATCGGTAGATACTATTTACTCTTACACTGATGCTTTGGCCATGGTTATTCTCAAAGGGAACAACTTCGCCACATCATAGATTCACTCATAGTAGAAACTAGAAGAACTCTTGGGGTGTATGCCCAAGGAATATTATCTAAATTAAGATCTCATCAAATCCAAAGGCTAATTGAGTAGGTAGCAAAAGAAGAAGGTGAGCTTTGAAAAAGGAAAAGTGTTGAAGAGTATAAAAGGGACCCTTCCATTAGGAAATAGGAGGTCTAATTATTTTATGAAGAGAAGTCACTGCTTGATGAGGTGGTGAATAAGAAAACCTTTCCCATCCAAAAATATATTTTTGATATTTCAACAAAGGTTGACAAGTTATGAGACTCTTTGGATAAAAATTTTTAAACTGCTATGAAGATTACTGAAGAATCCAAGGAGCAAAATAGTAATCTTAATTGCAGAAGGTGAAAAGAAGCTGAACCTGCCTACCAAAAGGTAAGGGCAAAGCAACAGTAGTAGAGGAAGTTGTGAAAACTGACTCTAATGATGAAACTGATTGTGACATCTGTCAATATGAACATCCAAAGGATTTTTGCCTTGTGGTGTCACACTTACAAGAGTCTAGGGTGTATGCTTTGAATCCTTGAGTAGCATGTAGGTAGGCACCTAGATGATTACCATACCCTTAAGGCAATCCAAGCTAGTTCCACCAGTAGAAACAAGCTTGCTACCTAAGTGGAGCTCCTCCACAACCTTATGAAAAATACCAACAATGGTACCAACCACAATCATGGGGAATGCCACTGCTAAGTTAGCAGTACCCTTATAGGCAACTAGATTCATACAGGCACTATGTTTAGCAACCTATCTCTCCAAGAAGTTCTGCAAGTCATACCTCATTTCAACATCACTATTAGCCTCTAGAGTACCACTGAACACATTCACCATCTACTCGAGGGAAAAACCCATATTCATATCACCCTTCGCATCAATCTGCACACACACCTCCACCTTTAACCTAATTACCTCTTACCCCATCTATGTAATGTGAGATTCCTCCATAGCCATAACAACAAAATGCTACAAGAGTTGTACAATCACAATTGGCTTTCCAACTAAGTGGTTCAAATAATCAATCCAAAAAAAAGACCTTTCTTCTGACCTAGTAGTCCTCTTCAACCCTCATAATCTAGTTCAGCTAACTTTCTTACATCTCTAATACCCTCATCCTCTACATCAAAAACCTTCGAGCAACCTTCAAACCAAGTGCCACCTAGGATTCACACTATAATGCTAACTCATGTTGTTTGTGACTAGACCAAGGCTAGCAATCTTCTCGTGAAAAGATCTCATCTAGGAAATTCACTCATTTATCTACAAATTGCTGGACATGAGCCATACAAGGCTCTTCTTAGCTCTAGTTATAGAGTTAATCTCATCTTCCATGACATGTACAAGGCCTAGAACCTACGACCTCTTAAGAAGAGCAACATTCATCTAGAATTAGTAGATCAGTCAATTACTATCACTCTAGGATTAGTAGAGGACATTGTGACCACAGTTTGCAAGTGGTCTTCTCCTACTTATTTTTTGGTGATCAAAGTTAAAAATTGAAAAAGTGACTTCCCCATCATTATGTGAAGGGCTTGGATAAGCATGATCGATGCACATATGGGCATAAGGGATCTATCTGTAGAAATCTCTAAAGAAAATGAATTAGGCAAGATAGAGAGGAAGCATGTTCCATGCATCGCGTATAGTGATAACAGGTGTAATTGTGTGCAAAATATTTGGTCAATTAGAAGTACATACATTAAACTATGTAATTAGTGTTCACAAGAAATCAATATTCAAAGGTGTCTATATGCAACAACTATAAAATAGGTGCATGGAATCAACTGAGAGCTTAACATGTGCTTATGTTGAAGGCATGGACAAAATTGAACAAGTTCATTCCCAAATCTCTAATGAAGATGATGATACTTGTTGGGGATAGTTGAAAATCCTTGATAACTTCAAGCAGGAGCCTCTAGAGCTAAAACATTTACTAGCCAGCATGGAATATGCATTTTTGAACAATGGTAAACTAATCATAATTAATGCTAAACTTGCTCTTGAACAAAAATAAAAGTTGTTGAATGTAGTTAACAAATGTCCAACAACCTTTTCTTGGTTGTATCCCAAGCTGATTAGAATTGATCTAAGGATATGCCAACATCATACTTACACTAACCCAGCCATGAAGCCCAAAAGGTACTCGTAAAGGTAGCTGAACCCCAAATTGAAGTAGATCATCAAAGAGGAAATTGAATAACTCCTCAAGGTAGGGTTCATCTATCTCATCATGGATAGTGAGTGGGTTAGCCCACTAGTAACTATGCCAAAGAAGGGTGGCAAATGGTGAGTCTACATCAACTTCAAGCTATTGAATATGGCAACATTTAAAGATCATTTTCCTTTGCCATTTGTGGATCAAGTGTTGGGCATTTTTATTATAGCTTCTTAAATGGTTATAGTGGCTATAACCAAATCTAAATTGTGCTAGAAGATCAGGCCAAGACAACATTCATGATTCCTTGGGGAACTTTTACATATTGTAAGATTCCATTTAGTCTATGTAATTCCCCTGCAACATTTCAATGCTTGGTCCTTAGTATCTTTTAACAAAAGATCGGTATTCATGTAGAAGTCTTCATGGATGACTTTTTCACTTATGAAGCTACATTTAAGCAAGCCTTGAACTACCTAGAGTAAGTATTGAAGAGATGTGTTGAAACAAACTTGTGGCTCAACTAGCAAAAGAGCCATCTCATGGTCCAAGAAGGCACTGTGCTAGGGCACTGAATTTCATAGAAAGGGATTGAGGTAGACCTAAAAATGATGAGGGTCATCCAAGGAATAACATGCCAACCAAAGATCATTAAATATGTTTAGTCATTCATTGGACACACTAGCTATTCCTAGCAATTATACAAAATTTCTCTAAAATCGCAAAGCCTTTGGTAGAGCTTACAAAGATAGATGCACCTTTCATATGGACTAAGAAATGTGAATATTCATTTAAATAGTTAAAAGCGAAAGTCATAAAAACACAAATCCTATGAGCACTAGACTAGTCCAAACCTTTTCACATCATGATGAATGCATCTAACTAAACCTTAGGAGTAGTGCTCACATAAATGGATGACAAGAAACATCTATACTACCTTCATTGTAAAAGTTGAAGCATTGTGGCAGCATAGTTACATTACACCACCATGGATAAAGAAC
Source organism: Gnetum montanum (assembly GCA_015680685.1). Classification (NCBI taxonomy): domain Eukaryota; kingdom Viridiplantae; phylum Streptophyta; class Gnetopsida; order Gnetales; family Gnetaceae; genus Gnetum; species Gnetum montanum. The sequence continues at coordinate 66,950 of MNCI01004358.1, forward strand.
TAATGGTAATGGTGTATGCTCTAGAAAAGTTTAGGCACTATGTGCTTGCTTACAAAGTATTTGTGCATACAAACCATAGTGCAATCTGCTTCCTCATGAATAAGCCAATGGTAAGCCCTTATGTCATACAGTGGCTTGTGATCTTATAGGAATTTGATCTCATAATGATTGATTGAAAAGGGACTAAGAATGTGGTTACTAACCACCTCTCTCACTTAATATGGGATAATAAAGAGGAGGAGAGATGACTCTCTAAGTAATTTTCAAATGAACTTCTCTTTATAAGATCAATTAATGAACAAATGCTTGAAAAAAGCAACATGGTACAATGGCATCCTCACCTATCTTCTCACTCAGGAGATGCCATAAGATTTGGATTTTAGAAAGAAGCAACAATTTCTTCATTAGACCAAATACTTTATAAAAATTAATAGATACCTCTACAAGGTGTGTGCCAATGGCCTGATTCATTGGTGTGTCCTTGATGAAGATCAACTACGCATTCTCTAGGATACTTATAAAGGGCCTTGCAAAGGCCACTATGCAAGGAGATGCATGACCATAAAAATCTTGATGGTAGTATATTATTGGCCTATAATTTTTAGGGATGTCTACTAGTTTGTCAAGTCTTGTGAACATTGCCAATGAGACAAGGGGATGACCACTTGCATTGAAGATTCTCAATAGTGGATTCAGCCACTAGAGCCTTTTGATATATGGGGCATTGACTTTATGGATTCCATCACACCCATGTCCAATGGAAAGGCATATATTATAGCAGTAGTTAACTTCTACACAAAATGAATAGAAGTAGTAGTCGTTACTGATTGTACATCATCCACTACTTCTGAATTTATACAAAAAAAATATTATAAATAGGTTTGGGATGCCACATTCACTACTTTTTGATAATGGAACTCATTTCACATGTGCTAGTTTTAGAAAATTAATGCAATGCTTGGGGGCTGAACATAAATTAACAACACCCTATCATCCCCAAGTCAATGGTTAAGTAGAGGTAACCAACCGAGAGATCACAAAAATACTACTATAGACTATTACAAATATAGGAAAGATTGGAATGCAAAACTTGATGATGCCCTCTAGGTTTATCATTCAACTTAAAAACTTTCTATTGGCTATTCTCCCTATGAGTTACTGTATGGAAAACTTCCAATGCTCCCAATTCAATTTGAACTCCATACACTCTCAACAACCTATGATCTAATTCTTCATCTAAATCTAGCACAGAAAGAAAGATTAATCATGCTAAACGTGCTAGATGAAAATCGATTAGTGATCCTATCCTTGAATGAGGTGAATAAGCCATTCAGTAAGCAACCTCATGACCTTAAAATCAAGAAAGTAAAACTTCAACCAAGACATAGGGTTCTTTACTAGAACCCCACACACGTACCTCAGAGGGAAAAATTCCAAACATTGTGGGAGGGACCTTATATAATTGATCAAACCTTTCCCTCTAGGGCCATGTTAATTTACAAACTTGAAAGCCTAAATCAAAAATAGTTGGTCAACATCCAACAAGTAAAGCCTTTCCTCAAACCAAGATAGACCAGTGCAGCTACTACATCGATGGATGGATAACCATGTTCCATTTTGCAGATCTCCTTCTTCCAACTCAGTCGTGGGGGAGATGGTCATCCATGCTAAGCATCAATATGGATTCTTAGTTTTTCTACTTTTTGTTTTTCAAATTTTTGATTTTACAAGTTATTTATTTTATTAAATTTCTTTTGGATTTTCAGATTTTCTAATTTTTCACCATCGTTAGTACCTTTGATTCTTTCTTAACTATTTTATACTTTCTTATATATTTTAACTTTTTTTTTGTTCAAGTGTGATATTTCCTTATTTTTGCTAATAAAACTACTTTCTTGCCATAGGACACAATGTCATTGTTACTATTTACTAATAATGGTTTGTGCTTAATGTTGTGATTGTCGATATCTAGTTTCTATTTATGAATTCTAATGTCTAATGACTTTAACATGGTTTATTTTTCATGGAACAAGCAATGATTCCACATCATTCGCCCATCTAATAAACTCTATGATTTTTCTCATTCTAGGAATTTGAGGTCCCTTCCATTAAAAAAACTTTTAATCAATGGGTAACCTTGGTAGTTCCAAAATTGGGAAGGATTCAAAGGTTTGTAAAGGGTATGAATTCATGGTGACTTAGTACTCTTTGTACTCTTCTACTTGCTTAAGTGCTTGAGTGTTTTTCATGGACTTCTTATTGTTCCATGCCAACCACTAATCAGAAGTCAAATAAATTTTTTGCATGGTGTGGTTCCCATCCAAAAAAAATGATGGGAATTTAAAGCACACCCCTTAAACATAAATAATTCCTTGCATGGTATGATTCCCTTTTGAAAAAAAAGATTGGAATTAAAAGTACACCCCTCAAAAAAATAAAACTGGAATTAAAGGCCTTGTTTTCATACTATTCTTGGCCTTTTCAGCTTTCATTTGATCCCAGTTTCATTCAAAAATTCCTTGTATTTTGCAAGTTCAACCAAAGTCAACGGTAATCTACAGTTGTATCAACAAGGCCTCGTTGACATAGTTGACCACATCGATGAGGCCTCGTCAACACAGTGCTTACATCCTATATATACTACCAAGAACTTAGGAATTCTTTTTTTTCATTTGCTCATAACACACTGGGAGTTTTTTCAATTTTTTAGAGCCCAAAACCTTCCAGAACTCATAACTTCCCAACCGTTTGTCCAAATCACTCCATTCTTCAACCTTGCACTTACTGAAGGTAAGATCTTTATTGTGGGGGCCACAAACCTTAATGTTTTTGATGAAAATTTTGCTAACTCTCCCAAAGGATTGATAACCTTAATAACATATAAACATTAAAGTTTTTTGAGAGTTAACCCTTCCAACAACCTTTGGGATGATTTATAAATGATAACACATAAGTAAAATGATAATCAAAGTAATTAAATCTTCCATAATCACAACTTAGCCAAGTGTAACTATCCTAAAGAGATAAAGGTATTCCAATTGCTTTAAGTTACATAATGATTGCTAACCCATGCTCTCATTGTGATTATAAATGGCACCAAAAAAAATTCTCCCATAGGAAGGGAAACCCTCTCAACCATGGGAGAAGCAACCTAGAGCTAAAGGGGCCAACAAGAACAAGTTCAAGAAACATCAAAGGTAACCCATGCAATGGGACCTCTTCGTGAGGAGCCTAAAGTGGAATTTTTCTAACAAATTCTAGAAGAAGAAGTGCCTACAGAATAATCATAGCAAGGAGAAGTGCCTAGACCTGCACCAAGGCTTGAGGTCACTTTGACTTAAGCTTACCTAGACATCATCAGGTCTTGAGAGATCCAACAATCAATTCTTCAAGATATCAACTTCAAGCCATTCCTTGAGAAAGCTCCAACAGATGTCAAGACTCAACTATAGACCTCTTTGATGTGGCCAATAATCACATCTAGTGGAAAATGATACATGGGAGAGACATATCTCTTTTGGAGTAATAGAAGGTTTGGGTTCATTAAAAAAATAAAGGACATTCAAGTGTCCTACTCGACAAAAGCTATTGCACAAGCACTTGAGTTGCCTAACACTAGGACATAGCTAGCAAAACTATCCATAAATAGTGATCCTAAGGCCAAGAGGGAGTGAACCCAGCGATGCTATGGGGTTAACCATAAGGAGTGTGGCATGCTCACACCCGTAGACTAAATTTATTTCAAATTTGCAGCCTATCACCTCAATCCAACAGTGAGTCCAAGCAAGTTGACTACTTTCTCCACTCGAGGATGCACAACTCTAAGTGGGGAATTTCCTGTAAACCTTCCACAATTGATCTACTTAGAGATTAAGAAACACTTCAAAGAAAATGAGCATTGAAGGAAAACCCTACCCTTTTTGTGCCTCATCTAGAAACTTTGCAAAAGGGCAAGCATCGTTTGCTACTCCAACAATACCATCAGGCATGCTCCTTTGGCCTCATGGTCTGAGATCATGAAAGAGAAAATACCAATAATGACCTAAGAAGAGAAGCAGTTGCCACCACCACCCACTCAAGAAACAATGCCAAAGGCCTATGCAACCATTGAGCATCTTCATAAAATACAAGAGCAACTCTTGATCGAATAAGAACATATAGGAATGAGTGCAATAGATCCATCTATATACCAACCAACAATGAGTCACCTTAATGAGGTGGCTCAAATAGTTAGTTATATGGAGATGGGTGGTCCAATTTTCTCTACCCAATGAATGTAGTTGCCTATGAGGTCAGATCTCAATGCTTGGGAGGTGACAGTGTCCTTATCTCAACACCATCTATTCCTAGAAATCTCTAGGAATGTCGCCACCTTTTTAGTGCATTTGGAGGAAGGTGAAAGGGAAACTATCTTGGTGATGTAGCATCAAGGGTAGGAAATCGTTTTTGAAGTGGTTGCTAATCATTTTGGTGAAGCATTGAATGCATCCATGGTGTCTGTACCAAACATATCTATAGTTTAAGATGTGAAAACATCTATAGGCATGATCAATGGAAAGTTAAACATAGCCTAGCATGAAGAATTGCTAGAATGAATGGTGGGAATCAGGCAACTAATTTTGGACATCTTTGATTTTTCAAAAGACATCACTACAACCTAGTTGGAGCTACTGAATGCAAGGGGCAAGTGCATTATTTTGAAGGGACAACTTGAAATGGCTCAAGAATAAAATCAATGCTTGGCTATAGAGGTTGCCAAACTACATGCCCAACTTGTAGAACCTGTGATCCTCAGCCCAATAATAATACAAGATGAAGCTTTCCAATAGCTTCAAGAATGATTCCAAAAGGCTAAGAATGAGGTAGTTACAGTCATCTTTAACTAGTCTATAGCTGAAGCAAAAACATATTCAATTTAGAAGGACTTGATACAGATGTGCTAAGAGAATGAGATCTTGACTACATATAATTATTGCTTGTGAAATGCTAATTCTTAGAAGGACTAGATGCAAGAATTTATTCATCAAGAACAGGAGTAGCTTGCTAGGGTGAACACAAAATTAAGGAGATTGGCCATAAAAAATTGAAATCTTTTAATGAAGGAAGTGCATGCCTTGTGCCAAAATTCTACCATCAAGATCACTACCTGGAAGAATAAGGCCCTAAAGTTTGAAAAAGTGAAGAATTGCTACAAAGACCAAGTTGGCTTGTAGAAGGAAGTCAATGAAAAACACATTTAGATAGCAAAGGAAAAAATGAATGAAGCCCTCCAGCAACTTATACAAGGAAGAGAAGTCTAGCAACCCATCATTGATGGGATCGATGACTACAACAAAGCAAATATCTACTTGAAGGAGTTGCAAATTAAAGAAATGATAGAATATATGGAGTTGGCAAATCTCCAATATCCAAACTTGGCAATGTTGAATGCTAGACGGTCGTGGTCAAAGTTAGAGAAGAAAGTGGCTAGCTCATATCTGTTATACGAGGTACAGTTCAAGCACCACAAAGATGCCAAGTAGAAGCTTGAGACTACAAACACTGAACTCAAAGTTCTGATAACACAGTTCAAAGATCAACGATCAATCGCTAAGAACCTATCCAAATGGATGAATGACTACCAAGAGCTGAACGACATAGTTAGGACATTCAACATTGAACGCAAATAGTTCACTACCTGGTTCGTCAATGTGAAGGAGTTATTTCTAGCAATCTTGTGTCATTGGGATGTGCCCATTCCAACCCACATCAATAAAGCTACATGAACTATGCATGATCCCAGAAGTAAGGAGGAGAAAATGAAAGCACTGCTAGATGCTTTCTGCCTCCTACCTAAAGTTACAATAGTAGCAAGACAGCTAGAGCCACCTTGACCATCACTCATGTGTGAAGAGTGTGAAGGTCCCTTAGAGCCTCAAGAGCCACACTACCTGAGACCATCTGATCTTCTCCATCACACTTCACATCATCAAGGAACGTGCTCTCTAATTTTCAAGAGTTATGTCATGGTGCTCAATTTTGTGTCCTAAACACCATCATTTTTTGTAATGTGTTGATCTATACACCCAGGCACTCGATTTTTTTGTCAAGTTAGTCAATTTTTTTTGTTTGAGAAAAGTCAATCAATAATCCTATATCTTCCCAAATTTTGTAAAAGAACTTGAGGATGAGTTTTCATTCAATCACGAGGTATGATGAGTTGCTTTCAATGGGTTGTGTCAACAAGGCCTCGTCGATAGGGCCTAGCCGATGCATCATATCATGCCTCGACAAGGCCCTGTCGATGAAGTGTTAGTTTTTGGTTATAAATACATTCCTACTAGTCACATTCATGGCATTAGAGATTGTAGTTATAGTGAAGCTCTTGCAATTTTTCCATTTGAAAGTTAGAATTTTTCTCCTAAGTGCCCATAATAGGAGTCATTAAGTGTGCGAATCTTTATTCGAGCATTGTTGTACCTAAGCATGACAATGTATGTGACAATAAAGATGAGCTTTCTAATAAACCTTATAGCATTCTGGATAGATTAAATATTTTGTTTATGCATTTAATATTTTCAATTATTTATTTAATGCTTTCAATTATTTATTAAATGTTTCCAATGATTAAGTTAATGAAGTGATTAAGCAAGATAGATTAAACACATAAGTACAACCACTTCGAGTGTAACACATATTTACTTGGTAATCCTAGTAGCGTTATTGCTTGGTATGCCTAGTAGCATAGCGTTTAGTCACCCAGTAGTGGATACGTGGGATCATGATGTGTATGGAAAGTGGGACTAGATGCTTATGTTAGGACTAGTTAGACATTAGTTGATTAGCTCAATTAAATTAGTTAGTCCAACCACTTTATTTCTCTTCAAGTATTGAAACCATAAAAATATAAAATGATAAAAATTAGATGCCTCAATTACACTTAACCATACGAGTGTACATCACAAGTGTAATTGGGAAGACAACGATTAACCTTAAGGGAAGATTCACTTCCTAGAGAACTAGTGCACTAGAAATGATAAAGTCCATGAAATTTGACCGAATTGTGCATGAACACTTTGTGATTCGTATGGTTGGATGTATGGGTACCTTGCCACTCATTACTGATTGTGGTTTGTCAGTACTTATGATACCACATTAGAAGTATATGTAAATGTTGATTAAGGAGGTGATACGGTTGATCGAAGTACAAGAATTGGATTTCTTATTTAGCTTTTTGGAAATCCTATTAGTTGGGAAAATAGTAAGCAATGCATCATTTCCTTGTTATCTATGGAAGTTGAATATCAAGCATTATGAGAAACAGTTAAAGATATCATCTAGATTGAGCAACTTTTATAGAAATTAAAGTTAAGGTTTCTAAACAAATTATATTTCATTGCAAAAATTAAAGTGGTTTAGATTTGGTGTATCATTGCAAAAAGTAAACATATTGAAATCAATGTACATTTTGTTCGTCGGAAGTATAAGGGAAAGTTTATTAGTGTTCAATATATTTTAGCTAAAGCACAAAAGGCAAATGGATTTATGAAAGCCCTAGAAACTGGGCTATTTGAAGATTTTAGAGTTTACCTCTCACTAGTACTCTTCAACATAACATAAAGTGAAAAGGAGTCCTTACTAGATTATTTAATCAAGTGAGAAGGTGTCCTTACTCTATTTTGATGATCGAAGCTCACTTCATGCTGCTTTACAAAGATTGCAACAAATTCAAGGTTTTTAAAACAAAGTGTAAATTAAGGAGGAATATTAGAGGGTAATTCATACCTTTTCATAATACCCTACTAAGTTAAAGTCTCAAGGTGTCTACTACTTAAGTTGTAGTATGATTGAGTTAATTCGTAATCAAATGAGCAAATTCGTAATAAGTATGTTACTATGGTTGGTTCATAAAATTGGCTTATATTACGAATTTGTAATAATAATGTTATTACAAATTCATAAAAAAGTTGTTATAAAGAGTCGTATTATTTAGGGATGCATCACATTTCCTCAATTAGTTAAGAGAGGAGTCTGGCTAGTACTATTAAATGGATAACTAAAACATTAAAGAATAAAAAAGGTAACAAATTCAATAATCTATTATAACTAAAAGGTCAAAAGATACAACTACATAAGAAATTTTATATCAAGGAAATTTATCTCAATTTTGATTATAGTTAATACTATGAATTGAATTACAATTGTTGATACTTTCCATAAAGATCTTTTCCACACATTCCAAAATTCAACGTTGGACAATATAGATAACACACTTGAGTAAGTGGATAATTACTAATGAAAGACAAAGAACATGCTTATCTCATCATCTACACCTAAGCATAATGAGTTTGAATAAAAATTCTATTATTTAAATAATGTTTTTTATTTGTTTAATTTGAACCTTATTCTAGAGGAGGTTTAATTACTCCTTATCCAATAAGTTCTTATAACAAATTATTAAAATCATCTCATCCCAACCATTATGAAAGCCATTCCAATTATTTAATTTTCATTAAGACAAATATCGAAGTACTTAAAAATAAATGTTAGTAAGAATTATGAACATTAAATGGGAATATTAGATTTTTTTGAGTGTCCATATTTGCATGAAAATTTGAAAATATATAACAAGATGAAAGCAAGTTTACTTTTCACATATGATAATAATGTCTTGTGCTTTTTCTTTTTTCTTTTTTTGGTAATCCCATTACACTTGAAAGTTTCCATTACGCTTCTTTTTCTTTTTCTTTTTCTTTTATAAAAATAATAACATGGATTGAACATGGTAGATAACACACTTGACTAGCTGGACAATTACTGATAAAAGAGAGTATTTTCTTCATCATTTATACCTAAACCTAAACTTAATGAGCTTGAATAAAAAATTCCATTGTTATAAATAAATTATTTTATTTGTAATTAACTTATTGTATATGTTCAATTTAAACCTTATTCTAAAAAGTGTTTAATTACTCTTTATCTAGTAGATCTTACACCAACTTAATAAAATCATCTCATCCGTGAAAGCAATTACAGTCATTTAATTTACATAAGTATTTTAAAAAATATCCAAGTACTGAAGAACTAAATGTAAAATCATCTCATCCGTGAAAGCCATTATAGTCATTTAATTTACATAAGTATTTTAAAAAATATCCAAGTACTTAAAAACTAAATGTGAGTGACGGGCGTTAAATGTGAGAACACTCATGACTCATCATGTTTGAGTGTTTTACACGCCAAGGGAACGTTCGTTCGCGTTTTTTTTGGAGTGTCAAGATTTGCACGAAAATGTGAAAACTTATAGCTATAGCTTCTATACACGGGGTTATCTCTTTTAGACTTTGGGTTTGACACGCACCAATCTCTTTCTAAATGCCCACCGAATCAGTGTAACGTCGACACACACTGCCAGCTTGCAACGAAATTTCACACTGTAAACGATACTGGGATCATGGTTTCGATTATGCACACAGACTTGGTAAGGTGTTAATCTCGCTTGTCACCTAAGAGAATAGTCAGATTGCGTTCGTTGGACATTTCCTCTATCCAATTTGCCGCCATAGTGAAAGTCAGCTCTTTCACTGTTTCACCTGTTTTTTATTTTTAATTCATGTACGACCTCCGTTGAGGTTTCTTCTGCATTGATGATGTGCCCACGAAATGTATCACGCGGAGCAAATATAGATCGATTATGAAGACGTTAATGCCTCCACGGCATGTGCTTCTGCATTAAGTCAAAATTTTGCTCGGGCGGTGGCTTCCAGATTATACAAAGGAAAACAGAAACCCAGCTTAACTAGGCAAATTACAAGTGTGCTGATCTACAAATTCTACGTTCCTGGTTCGGCTAAAATGACAGGACAATAGCAACAGGGTCGTCTTCCGCCCAGGGTAGAAATGAGAAGAGATCCGTAGAAAAATGTGTGCCTCCGCCGTTGCCGTCACTGCGTTTTCTTCCTTGCCTCTCGAATCAAACCAAATACGTTGGACTGTTGACATTTGATAATTTTTACGCTGTCTGCCTCTTCTTCCTCCTCCATTCGTCATTCCGCCACTCACGCCTTTCCAGGAAAGGAGTTAGCTGCTCTATAAATGCATGCCCTGGATTCTGATGCACCAGCAAGTTAGTCAGCATTCACAACATAACCATATTATTGGTCGAATGCAAACCAACAGTCACTGAAGCTGTTTGATTACCTGATCTGAGATTTGAGATGGGAAACACCCGGAGAGGGTTAGGCATGGGCCTTCTTGTGGCACTGTGCCTGCAAGCGTTTCTCGTGTCTTCCACGTTTGCGATTAATCGTGTCTACAACTGGGTGGCAAGTGTCATTTGATGAGTTGATCTGTAGACTCTAGAGCGTTTTCCATGAATTTTTAATGCTATGTTTTTCGGTTTTTGTTGGTCTGGACCAGTGATGAAAACTGATGATTTATTGTGTGGCAGCTCCAAGAAACAAACATAACGAAGCTCTGCGGTACGCAGCAGGTCGTGACGGTGAATGGGATGTACCCCGGGCCAAATGTCACGGTCCAGGACGGCGACACCGTCATCGTCAACGTCGTCAACAATTGCAACTATAACGCCACCATCCACTGGTAAAAATCATGTGGCTGCCTCCGTATCTACGATTTTTCATAGAATTCTCTCTGATTTCTCTTCCACGCCATGAACAAACGAAATTCGCTCTTTTGGTTGTGTTTTTCGTTTCCCCTTCTGAAACAGGCATGGAATATACCAGCTGCGCACCGGCTGGTCCGACGGGCCGGAATACATAACACAGTGTCCTATCCAGCCCGGCGCCAATTACACGTACAAATTCAACATCAGTGGACAGCACGGCACGCTGTGGTGGCACGCGCACGCCTCATGGATGAGAGCCACCGTGTTCGGCGCCTTCGTCATCCTTCCTCCGTCAAACTTCGTGTACCCGTACCAGAAGCCAGAGCACGAGGAGACCTTGATGTTGGGCGAGTGGTGGAACTCCAATCCAATGGACGTCATTGCGAAGGCCCTCCAGGACGGCGGCAATGTCCAGAACTCCGACTCCCNAAAGTAGTAGGAGCCGCACGCCTGGTCCGCCGTGAACACCACGTCCAGCGTCTGCCCCGGGTCTA
>MNCI01004358.1:89072-117773 GCA_015680685.1 Gnetum montanum
ACTAGAAGGGTTAAATGTAATCTGCACTAACTCCATAAAACACACACATATAAATATCACTGGAACGAGATGAAAATTCTATGCTACATGGGACACGAGCTACAATTACACGAACAGTGAGATGAGACGAAGTATAGAAAGGGATCGTAGAGATTGGGACATGAGGTAACTGACCCAGGGCACAATGAATCCTACGTGTAAAGCATGATTAAGGTGTCATTAACCCATCGTTCCAAGATCAGGACCAAGTCCATCCTTCTAAACAGTGACATCGCATTGTTTCATCCCATGATGAACAACTATGAGAGTACCATAACAACAAGGCGTATGATCACTTGGCGTTTAGTACAAGGGAGGAGTGATTTTTGTTTTATGGCACTTCCTTTTTCTTTTCTTCTTCTTTCTTTTTTTCTTTTTCACTCTACTGAATCTAGAGAAGCTGCCAACCTTCAGGCATGGGTGGATGTCTTTCCAGTGGGACCTCCTAGAACAGCTTTTTGATTTTCAAGTACCCTTTTGATTACTCTTACTCCCATTTTTCATTAGATCTACAAGGATCTTAGTACAACCAAGTTACATGATAACACCGATAGATGACACCAAAGAAAATCCACAAGTCCCCTTGATGTCACACCCTAATCATTCCCTCTTGGTCCATCCTTCTTCATTCTGGGTACAATGAACACAAAATTAATTTTAAGTTTAGAAATTTCAAGAATATCACTGTACCCATGAACAGACCCTCTTTATTTATAGACTGGATGAATGGATGTAGTGGGCTTATTGTTTCAAATAATTGATCACTCATGACTTAATAACATAAAACACATCTCAATTAACGATCCACATGAGTGTTTTATTCGTAGATGAGACTACTTACAACAAATGGAAAAATACAAACACACAGACACATAAAAAGATAAAACAGAAAACTTAAAAGATGAAAAACTGGAAAACAAAAAGTTGCAAAATTAAAGAAAATTAAAAACATTTATTAATCCTGCTTGTTACTGAAATGGGGGATATCCCCCATAACTAAACGGTTGAGTATGGCAAGGATTAATAAATGAAGAATGAGGATCCTTGAATATTGGAATTATTGACACCGGTCCAAACTTATCCCCTTGGATTTTACGCACTTTTTAATAAACACAGTGGGGCACTTCATACGATGTAGTTCCCAGATAACGAGTCGACCCACTATGATGGTTAGGACTGTTAGATGGTATGCAAGGATTGGGCTGATGCCTCCCATGCTTGGGTTCATTGGGCCTTATGGTTGTTGGAGTGTAAGTTGGTGGCCCTGATGGAGGTACATGAGGCGCTGGGTTCAAAGGTAAGGGTGCACCACATTATGGGACTTGTGCTGGGTTGGAAGATGCAGTGGCCTCAAAATTATGCTATCCCTTCCTACGGCCGTGTTTAAAGAAAGGACGTCTTTGATGTTGAAGAGGCTCTTCACTACTGTTAGTAGCAGCAGCACAAGTGTTGTTCGTGGGTTGCGGTGGTACAAACACCTTAGGAACAGTTGGTGGCATTGTGGAAGGAGGGAAAAGATAACAATGTTGAAAGTTAGGAGGGATGTAAGGTGCATAAGGTGGCGGTTGTGTTGGAGGTATGGGTTGATGGTATTGTGAAGAATGGTATTGTGGTGAGATAGAGTATGGTGGCCCAATTGAAGAAACAGGATGTTGGACATTATAAGCATTTGGGTTCGGAAAATGTGAAGGGTGCCTCCAGTCTAAGGGTGGATTCCCCCACAACTGGGATTGTTGCCACTGTGGTCTAACACAGTATCTCTGTAGGAACTCTGGATGTAACGTATTTCCCCAATGCTTATGTAGATGTAACAATATTGGGCATTGGCCTTTGGGGTGATGATACAGGCATATGTTGCATTCATATGTAGGATTGACAGTTGAGCGCTTATTCCCTTCATTCCTTCTTTCCAAATGTCTATTATTCCGCCCTGCTTCTTGGGTTGTGAAAACTCTAGCTCCACTGTTGTTGATACATTCTCCACACTTTTGATTCATGCATTCCAACATCTTATTGATCTTTGCCTCGGCTTCTTCTAACAATTTTTGTATTGGCAAAGGTGATGTTTCCACCTTGAGATTTGTTGATCTCTCCTTATTATGATCATGGACCTTTGTTGAGTTACAATTTTGGTCCCGTTGATGTTTTTCAACACTCCCATGTAGCTATTTCTCCTTCTTCTTTTGCTACCCACTTAATAAGCTCTTGGATTTGATGGGTTCGTAGGCTATATAGTTGACCTCAGGCATACGTTCCTAAGGTCTCTCTGGTTTCATTACGTAGCCGATCAATAATATGGTACATTAGCCTTTCCTCGGAAAACCCATGGCCTGACAGTTGTTTAACAGTGAATAATATCTTTCTAAGGCCATGTCCAAGGGTTCATGTTTTTCTTGTTTCCATCCTTGGATTTGTTTCCTCAAGGCTGACACTCTGGCGTAGGTTTGATATTTTTCGTTAAACACCTCTACCATTGTTAACTAGCGTCGTATTGAATTTGGTTTTAATGATCTATACCATACTTTTGCTTGGTCAATGAGTGTCATAGGAAAGAGCTTCAGTTTTTGCCAACTGTTGTCAATGTTATTCCATGTGCAGGCATCGTAGAAGGCTAGTAAATGTTGATGCGGATCTAAGTCATAGCCTCCTGAAAATTTTGGAAAGTTGTTTAAATCGAGCCTGGGTAGTCGGCTCTCTTTACAATGCCTACGTGAGATTCGAATGGCCTCTTGTTTTTGCATGAAGCTTGTAGTGGCCAGTGGGGGTTCATCGTCATCGGGTAAGTTATGCTTTCGTGTGTTACGATGACATTGTTTTTGTTCATTCTTATAGGAAACTCCCACTTTAGGTTGTTTACTCCAATCTTCATCGTCATATAACTCATTGGTTCTCCAATGAACTTCCTCGCTAAGTGTGGCGTTATTATCATCTTGTTGGAGAGACATTGTTGTGTGTAAATTAATTTGACTTTTTAATAATTATTATTTTCTGAAAGATATATCATTAAGTTCTATACAACAACCTTGTATGATATAGCTAATCTAGATAACTAGCACCATCCCCGGCAACAACGCCAATGATGAGTGGCGAGGTACCCCTACACTCAACATACGAAACGAGCGTCACACGCACGATCCGGTTGAACTCCGCAGATGGACTAGTTGTGGCACCTAGATAGTTAGTCTGAGGTCGCAGTTCACTGTCTTCCCATCTAGACTAGTTTTGCATATGTCACGTATGGTTTAGTCTAGGTGAGGTGTATGATGTGTTCTAATTCTAACGCTTCTCCTGATGGCTGAGGAAAATAATATTTAACTAAATCTAAGCTAAGAGGAAAAGGGTAAGAAATCTAATCTAGACTAAGTGCGACGAGCAACTGATTCCTTGATCAACCGTACACATCTTGGACTTCGTGCACGACTACCACTGGGACTACCAAGCATAGGCCTAGGTGGGCCACTAGGATTACCAAGCGCGAACCCCAAATACGCCACTGGGTTACCAAGCGTAGATCCCCCTAGCTACACCACTGGGCTACCAAGCAGTCACACTTAAATGCTCGTAATCAAGTTGTACTCGTTCCGCTTCTAGGAGTTTCAGGGTTGAGAGACTAATCGCGATGAGTAACCGATTCCTTAACTAGTGGTGCACACCCGTAGATGCTCGTAGCTAAGTCGTACTCACACCGCGCTATGAAAGCAATAAATAACATGAAATAAATAAAAATAAATAAACTAAGTGAATGCTGCAATGATGAAGTAATCTCGATCTTTATTGCCGGTCATGTGCGTGTCCAAGTACGGCACACTCGAATAAAGACACCGTACAATCACATTCACCACACTGCGGCCAGACACGGGAAAATTCTAACTCTGGAGGGATCAAACTGCCAGAGCTTCGCTACACTAAAACTGGGATCTCGAATAAGGGAGAGCTGCCTCTTATTTATAGAAATTACGGCTGACTGCGATATCGCGTACGCGATATCACAGGGAAGGACGCGATATCGTGGGGGATGCGATATCGCGTCGGTTGCGATATCGCGTACTCGATATCGCGGCCGACGCAAACCGCCTCTCATCAACAACGAATAATTAACCTTAAGTGTTCCATGAGGCGTGTGGGCACATAGTCTGTGAAGTTCGACCGGATCATGCGTGTTACGCTCGTATTCATATGGTTGAGTGTAGGGGTACCTCATCACTCATCATTGGCATTGTTGTTGGGGACTAAGTGTTTGTGCACTATGTAGAACAAAGGAAATCACTCACATCATTGGGAGCTTAAATGAACCTTAGGGTTAATTAATTAAAAAATTATATAACGGTTAATTAGCACACTGATAAGACATAATGTCTTCTTCTTCTTCTCACAAGAGCAATACACCACCTAGGGATCATACAAAAAATAGTCGACAATCAAAAACACATAACCTAAATCTGCTAGTTCCTCAACAGTATAGGGTGGAATATACTCATCCCGATGAGTATATACCTAACTTTACTTTTATCCTCCATCAAGATGAATAGATGTGCTAGAGAGACTTGCAAGGTAACATAGTGTTACCTCTGGATCGATCAGTCCCAATCATGCTCTTTCGTGCTTTGGCACAGATTGACATGACAAAGCTCTATGCTGAATACGTTATAGGTGATTTTGACATGAGGGATTACCATCCCATAGCTTTAGAACGTATGAGGGACTTAAGGCAGGAGAGCCAACATACATTGTTGAAGGGCAAAGAGGTCCCGCACATCCTAAGTGAAATAGGAGATGGTGAACCACTTATAATGGGTTCTCTATCGAAAGATGTTCCCCCTTCTAATGATAGTGAGGAGGGAGGGTATCAGAACCTACACTTCACGATACATAACCCTAGTTTTGATCCCCATGAATACCAATTATTCATTGAGGGAACAACAACATATAACAAGGACAGGCACTCAGATCGTCATCAAGATTGGGGCCGAAGCCATAGAAGAGAAGGTAAGAAACATCGTCATGGCGATGGTTCTCCTTCTTCTTCCCCTTCTTCACATCATTCACCCTCTCCTTCCACATTTGGGTGTAGCCATCAAGAGCATAACGGTGAGGATAGAGGTAGGAAAAATGAGAGACCTCAACTAGAAAGTTGAGAGAGAGGACAAGGGCATGAACAAAGGGAAAGTAGGGAACAACGTAGACATCAT
The DNA here is from genome assembly GCA_015680685.1 of Gnetum montanum. Taxonomy (NCBI): domain Eukaryota; kingdom Viridiplantae; phylum Streptophyta; class Gnetopsida; order Gnetales; family Gnetaceae; genus Gnetum; species Gnetum montanum. The sequence continues at coordinate 94,301 of MNCI01004358.1, forward strand.
AGATGTCATGAAAGAGATGATCATGATGAACCCCTACTTGCCACCTGAAGCATGTTAGATATAACGGAGGCTGTTAGGATACCAACAAGGCATTTAAAAGATAGTCGGATCAAGCTCTTAAACATGAACAATATCCCACGCTTCGAAGGAGGATATAGCACGTATCTGCAAAATCATTTATAGGCATTCCACGATTCTTGCATCTTGCAAAACATAGAAAACGAGTGGCAGAAACTAAAGTCATTTCCCAGGACACTCACAAAGGAAGCATAAAGTTGGTATTGGTCCTTGGAACCAGAAACCATTAGGAGGTGGAGTACGATGTTAGAACTCTTCAACGATAAATATCAAACATACTCCAGAGTGTCTAACTTGCGTAAGCATATCCAAGGATGGAAGTAAGGTACTCATGAAACCTTGGGCTGCTACTATACATTGTTACATCATTGCCCAAGCCATGGTTACGTACTGCAGGATCAACTCCACCACATCGTAGATGGGCTAAGGTATGAAACTAGGAGAACCCTTAGGACTTATGCCCAAGGGAGACTATTAGAACTTAGAGCCCATGAGATCCATCGCTTGTTAGAAAAAGTAGCCAAAGAAGAAGGGGAGCTACAAAAAAGGGAAAGTGCGGAAGAATATAACCGTGATCCCTCCCTTTGAAAGAAGGGAGTGAAATTTTGCGATGAAGAGGATGAGTCAGCACTTGAAGAGTTGGTGAATAGAAAAACCTTGTCGATTAAAAAACTAACAATAGAATTATCGGCTAAGATGGATCAATTGTGGGATTCCTTAGACTCTAGACTTGAAACTGTCCTGAAAATTGTAGAGGAGTCTAATGAGGAACAAAGTAGTGACAAGAACAAGACAAAGCGGAGAGATTCAAGCCCTGCACATAACAAGGGTAAGGAAAAAATTACTAACTCTGATTAGGTTGTGGATTCAGACACAGACGATAATGGTGGATGTGAGATTTGCCAATATGACCATCCTAAGGGATGTTGTCCAATCATCTCACATCTATAAGAGTCTGGGGTGTATGCACTTAACCCGATGAAACACCACAAAATTTCGAGCTTAGTACTTTTCTAACAAGAAGCAGGTCCCTGCGACTCGCAGATGACCACGACTACATCTAGTATCAAACATGGCAACTTCGGAGATTAGATACTTAATTTCACTAAGTATGCATTCTCAGCGTATACGCCCAAGTTTACATTCTTAGTGTATACACCCAGCGTATACGCTTAAGTTCATATCCACAGCGTATACGCCTGACATTCTCAGCGTATACACCCAATGTTCACAGTGTGCATGACCAGCGTACACACCCCACAAGTACGTCTAGCTTGTACGACTGATGCATACGCCCGACCTGCGATCCCCGTAGATGGCATGGAAACAGCACTGTAGAGCAAGACTTGGTACAAGGTAGCAATTTTGATGAACAGAGCATCCATCAGCATGTACGCCCAGCATCCATCAGCTTATACGACCACCATTTATGCCCAACAACCATCAGCGTATACGCCCAGCGTACACGCCCAACATCCATCAGCATATACACCCAGCGTATACACCAAGCATCTATAGTGTATACGCCCTCCATGCCCAGCGTATACGCCCAAGGTCCACGCCCACCAGATACAACGTATACGCCTAGCAAATATAATATGTTGTACACTTGTAAAATTTTATTCTTTCACACCCGGTCAACACGCCACGTGTCACCTTAAACCTGTATAAAAACCCCGACTTTTTACTAGCTCGCGGTCGGCAATTTTGAGCAAACCAGAGAGAAAAATAGAGATGCTAAGAACCAGAGCAGAGAATCTTATACGCTAGACAACCCTGTACTCTGAGCATACAGCCTCCACGATGTGCCTACAGTTTGAACACAGCCATCAGTCCTCCCTACATCCACCGGGGCTATTCGTCCGCCTTGTGTTAAAGCCACAACTGCGTTAGACCGGTGCATTGTAACTCTCATTTTGAAATACCATTATTACATTTTCTTCTTAAAATCTATTACAGTTTGCATTAATTGTTGCATGTATTTTGTTTACTCTCTTTTACGTTTATGCTCTGTTCTCATCCGTTACGTTGTTTACGCTCCATTCTCATCCATTATGCTGTTTACGCTCTGTTTTACGCCTGTTACATCATTCACATATAACCCAGCGTATAACACCTTGGTGTACATTTGGGGAAATCCTTGCCTAATCCGTTTGCAGACCAGTCAAGGTACTCTGCCTTCGTTCATTCCAGCTCACCCTCAGGCGAAGGTAGGATCTTCTATGCGTGTCCGGATATCTCCTAGTCTCTGTTTCCTTCTAGCCAGAGATCGACGATTTCGGATGGTATAGTAATTGGCGCTAGAAGGAGGGCCTCTGCCTAAAACTTACTGTGATTCAGAACTCCCAGCTTCTACGCTGTCTTGTATACGTCGACCCTATCTGCAAACCTCCTAGCGTTTACGCTGCTCAGTTTAAAACTTACTACCTGCAACTTCCCCAGCGTCTACGCTGCTGAATATACGCTGCACGCTTTACACTGCAGACTTTGTTTACAATGCACACACAACTCTGTTTACGTTGCTAATACGCACGCTGCCCACTTTATGTTGTAGACCTTCTCAACGCTGCGCATAGGACTCCATTTACGCCATCAACATACACGCAACTGCTAAATTTACACTACACTCTCTACGTCGTAGATCCCATCTACGTTATACACTGACCCTGTACACGCCATACCCTGACTCTGTCTACGCCCTACACCATAAACTCGTTTATGCTACCATCCATTTACGCTACACTTTCTACGCTGTAACCCTGTTTACACTGTACGCTGCTCAGCGTATACGCTACGCTTTACGCCGTAGATTCTCTACGCTGACACTATACGCTATACACCTATACATTGTATACGCTGTCGTTATACATTGGTTGTCGAAGTGTATACGCTGTACGCTACCAACGTAGGTTTACGCTGCACTGAGTACAATGACTTCACATCTCTATATCATGTCACATTCTCAACTATTCATCATGAACATCGCAAACAGCACCGCTACAACCACCCAGGTCACCGACCTTGTAGGAACCATGGTTGTTCAACAACCCGTGGCACAACCCACAATGGGGCCCCGTCGGTCTCTTAGGTTGCAAGGGAGGAACCCATCGCCCAACTCCATAACTCAAGACCAATACAACTTCATATGCGTGAAAATACAAGCCGGCCTAGCTATGGACCGAGTCAAAATAGAAGTTAAAAGGCAATACAAACTTTTCTACAAGGGAGGGCAAGAGTTCATTACTTCCCCGTACGATATCATCCCTATTCCAGAGCCTTACTCTGAGCTCATCACACAACTCCTCCTACAAAGGAGCTAATCTCTAGATTAGCCTGCAGTAAATCCTCAATTGGAAGAGGAGGATGAGTTCGCCGCCCAATCTGAACATGAAGACTCATACCACACCCTTAGCCCACAAACTTATGTAAACCTGTTGTTTCACCCATTCACGGGTGAAACTTGGTTCCTCCAACCCCTTAGATTCACCCAAGCGCAAATACCTCCACCAGAAACATCTGCACTTATTCATGTTCCTCCTCCAAGCGACCTGCAAATCAATACACTCCCTCTCGCTATTCTTTCCACTGCAACTGTAGGCCCATCCTCGCAAGTACCATCCCCTCACAATAACGTGGGAGCAACTTTCTCGCCCCGAGTGATCGGGATGCCACATGTGATACCGGCATCTACGTCCGCTCACTATATTCCCCACATCCAAATGCACGGAGCCCCTTCCACTGCTGTAACCCAACAAGTTCAGGGGGTTCCTACACAAAACATGACCGGGAAATGGGCGGTGATGGGTGCTCAATCACATCAACCCCCTCACTACAACATGCCACCTCACACAATTCCACCTGTCAATATCCCTCACGGACAACCACCGCAACAACAACCCCTTGCTCACAACATGCCGCCCCTGATACCACCCACTATAAACATTCCACAAGTACAACCGCCAACTACACAGCTCTTAGTCTTCCAACCTACTATTCAACAATCTAATCTGTACAATGTACCACATCCCCAAGCTGCCACCTCACCTAGCGCTCAAGAATGGGTGAATGCTAAAAAATTAATGCAAGAACTAACTGACAAGGTTAAACGCCTCAAAACAGCTACCGACGGAGAGTTGAAGGTAGTGGACTTTTACCATGATGACCCCATCAGCTCTTCCGTTCTACCCCTAACCTTACCCAAAGGTGTATTATTACCTACGCTAACTAAATATAACGGGGAAACAGACCCCAATGCTTACCTTATAACATTTAGATTAGAGTGTGCATTACTTTAGACATGGCCACATGCCATTTTGTGAGTGTTCCCCATGTCCCTCACCGGGAGAGCACTTAATTGGTATCGGGCTTTGCCAAGAAACTCGATATTTTCTTTGGAAGAGTTGTTACATCAATTCGTGATCATGTTCAAGTAGAACTTGAAATCTGAAGTGACACTTGACAGCCTTATACACGTTAAACAAGCACCTTTAGAACCCGCCCAAAAATTCATCCAGAGGTGGAGTGCTGCTCTCAATGAGCTACACGAACCGATTCCACAGACATATCTGCTCACCATTCTAAAGGGGGCTGTTAACAACTTTTTCAAATCCAAGTTATATTACCTCAATGCGTGTAACCTTAATCAAGCCTTTGTACAGATTAAAAATATAGAGGAGGCAGCTCAAAATAGCCACAATCTCATGTATTTAGCCTTCAAAAATCAACACAGTAAGAAAGATAAAGAAAAGGCTAAAACAACTATAGCGGCAATAGCGGAAATGCAACAAGCAAATGTGGCACAACAAAACAAACCGTCGATGGCCCCTACTAATTATACTAAACCTACTCCCGCGACTACACCAGAATCGTCCTCATCATAGAACCCAACACCAAACCGTACGAGAAACTTTAAGAGGAAAGAACCCTTCCAATATACGTCATTGCCTATGAAGCCATCCCAGCTATTCGATCAACTCTTGAAGGCTAGGTTAATGAAACACAAATAGTTATCCCCTACTGCTATTCAGAGACATGATCGGTTCTGTCAACTAGTTTAGAACCCGAGCTTAGCAACGTCGGATGAGTCCCCAGTACCAAAAGGTTTTAGGATGGATCGTTTCTGCAACTATCACCAACATAACGGGCATGGCACAGATTACTGTTTCACCCTAAAATAAGACATACAATGAATGATCGATAGAGGCCAAATCACTTTTGATGAGGCCAACCCGGTCCAACCGTAGAATTAGGCCATGGGTGTCTACAAAGATCCTTTAAATGCCAAGGAGGCACCGTACGTTATTAACACAATCTACCTAGATAACGAACCTAAAGCACTGAGCATTAACACCGTCTACTCTGACCATGAATAATGAATGCCTAACAAGCCATTTGTAGTGTGTATTCCACCCACTATACAAACATCGACGCCTCAGTCATCATATTCACCGCAGTAGCCATATGTTGTCCGTGTACCTCTTGCCGTAGCAACTTCTAACACCCCGACCCACAAAAAACCATATGTGGTGCGCGTACCTCCCACCGTCACTACCTCAAATCTACCAACCCCTCCCACTTGGCCTGCCTCTTACGTAGTCCAGGTACCACCTGCCGTTGCAACAACGGAGGTCCAACCTCTGCCTAAACCAACCCCATACATCATTAGGATACCCCAAAGTCCTAATGATGACCAATCCTCCACCTCACAAATGCAAAGTAAAACAAGCCCCTATGTCATCAGCGTGTCTAGCCAGCCTAGTACCGAATCGCAGGCGACTATCCAACCATAACCCCACCCGACTCCATACGTAGTACGAATCCCAAGGCAACCTGAGGCCTCAAAACCAACCATGCCCCCGCGTCACACATAAGAACACTTAGCAGATAGGCTTATGTGCGAATGTTTGGAAAAGGAGCGTCAACGGCTAGCCTTAGGACCTCCCAAACCTACTTCATTAAATGTGATGCCCATAACACAAGCTAACGATAAACCAAATACAGGCCATGAGGGGGAATCATCCAAAAAACATGACATGCCCGAATCAAGAATTCCAAAAAAGGATGATAAACCAATGATGCACGAAATAAAACTGTTCGGCCCAATGGACCAAGTCACTATCGATAAACACGCTCCCAATAGTAGAGACCTAGCAACAACCCTAACACAAGTAAAGCAAGCACTCAAGCAAAAGAATACTTCATTGAGCTTATATGACTTAGTTCTAACATCTCAAACACATTGCAAAGCTTTGGTACGCATGCTAACGTCTATCCCGGTAAGCGAGGACCTGCCTCCAAATGAACCTTCGATTCATGCGGTAATGTACTCGCCCCAAGGGACAACTTTCTAACCATTAAGTTTCCACAATGATAAGATCAAGGTGGATAAGAAAACAGGGGAGATAACAACAACCCCTATGTTCATAACGATACGGGTAAACCAATTCAAGATACATAGGGTCCATGTAGATGATGGAGCTGCCACAAACATAGTACCATATCCCATCGTCGAACAATTAGGGCTTACAGAACTAATCAAACCAACTACCACCACATGCTTGAAATCATTCAGTGGATTGTGTGTGACAGTTAAGGGCACCGTGACTTTAGAATTCATAGCAGGGGACCAATTCCCCACATCTGCCGACTTCATAGTAATTGATGAGATGCCAGGATTCAACCTAATATTAGGAAGGCCCTGGTTAGCCCAACTGAAAGCGGTCTCATCCCCTATACACCAAGAGATTCATCTGCCTTATGAAGGTGGTGAAATCATCATACATGGGGAGGCTGCTACACCCATCATCTCATCGTACATAGACATAGACCAAGGCTTAGAGGTTAAGCTCGAAGAGCCTAGACAACATGACATGAATGAATAACAACTGGTAGGCGATAATCCTTTAAACACAATAGAAAACCCACCCAAAACAGAAATACCCAGGCCTGACACTGTACATACACCTCCTCACTTAGAAAAAACAACTAACACAAAACTCACAACAAATACCGAAATGTCCGAAAACACTGATGCAGGGACTATTCCATCAGACGTCCCTTGGGCTGAATTACCATTCAACGTGATCAACGAACGGGACGCTGAATATAGAATCATACCTGCTAACTCTACTCCCAGTGTTACAATGCAAAAAATCAAAAAATTACTAAACCAATAAAAAAAAGCCAAAACTGTCCGAAACGACGTTAAACTACAACCTGTTTGAAATGACATTAAACTACAACAAGTTTGAAAGAACATAAAACTACATTCCAAGTCTGGAATGACGTTAAACTATCATGTCTGCAACGACATAAAACTAGCCATGATCAGAAATGGTCGGTCAACCGTGAAATTCACTCGTATCATTCGAAATGTCCCTTGTTTATGACTGGGGCCCAAAATGGCCTTAAACTACGCATGTGGCCCGAAATGGCCTTAAACTAGTACGAATCTAGCCTGAAATGGCCTTAAACTAGATCATCCATTTGTATTTTATTTTCCTCTTTCGTTTATCATTATACTCCAACTTATAGTTACATCCGCGCATTACACTTAAACCACAAAAACAAACCAAAACATTTTACATTGTCGTGTCATGTTTGCAATTAAACTCAAAATCAACAAAAAAATTTTTATATATGAAATGATGTACAAGTACAAGAGTTAACTGGTTTCATTCATCTCAATTTACAATTCCTGTATAAATCTAAGTCAAAAACAAAAAAAAAACTAAACAAACAAAACTAAACATCTGGGGCAGGAGTGTCGTCCTTTTTAGACCCGCTGGCATCATGGGCCCCTGCTTCACTGGGACCAGCTTCATAGACATCGTCACCACCTTGATCCTGAAAATGCAAAAAGAGACAATCAACGTAAGAACAAGAGAAAGATAAAATTTCAAACAATGTGCAGTGAACGAAGTTCATAATAGCAAAATGCTTACCGTAGGGGATCCCCCTAAGCCGAATTCCAACCGGCGAAGGATTTCGTCTTCAGAGACACTGGTCCAATCAGTTCCATTAAGGCCTAGGTCAACATCTGCCAAGGCCTTCCCCTTATCAACAACTAACCATGTAGGATGCTTTAGAGGGAATTCGCCCATAGACACCTCCCCAGAAGCGGTTGTAATCACCCTTGTAGGAGATTTCATCTCAACAGTTATGTTTTGAGCAAAGGTATCAAAAGCAGAGCGTAGACCCAGACCCTCCACAAACATTTCCAGTTGACGCTTTTCAATGGATACTTCCTTTAATGATTTCTTGTAATGATGTTTGTGGTTCTTTTCATCTTGACCCCATTTACGTACCTTGCAAGCAAAAGCTTTCCAATCTTGACACTTGAGGTTCAGTAGATCTATTTGGGCCTTGCGCTCCGCTAATCTCCATGTCAGTGACGCGTGACGATTGAGCAAATTCCATTATCTAGTATATGTCACCTCGAAAGTCTGCCAAGAGCGATCACCACTTAGTTTAGCAGAGGCGAACTCATACCGAGCCTTGAGATCATCACGCTCAACTGACAACTCAAAAACTTCCTTCTCCTTTGTTTGAATCTACAACCACAACTATTCGACAGAACGCCTACAAGTCTAGAGCGATTTGGCGTTGTGTACAATACCCTCCACCACCTCCTCATAAACAGGCCTTGGCACCTGCTCGACTTCTGGGGATAATGTGGGCAAACTCTCTATGCTAATTGTCTCAGAAGGATCCCACCTCAGTTTGGCACCTATGCACACGAAAAGAATAAATACTAAAATGACAAAAACGAGGTGTAAAACTCTAAAGCTGCAAACAACTCGAAACATATATACCTATCTCAGGGTGGGCTTCCTGAATGCGTTCAACAACTTCCTTAGCGATACCAGCCACAAAATCCATCTTACTTGGCATTTCGATCCAAGTAAATGGCCCACGCGTGCAAGACGAACTAACCTCCACGGTCCTGTCAGGGGGAACCATTTTAATGGGCACGTCCAACCGCATCGTCCTAGTTTCGCTACCTTCTTCAGGAAGAGATGAAAACACAAAAGTAAAACACCATGGAGACAACAACTAACGAAGAAACATAAAATAAAATAAAAGAAAACATACCGTGTTCTTTGTCCCCTTCCGGGGGATCGCCTAAGTCCATCTTTCCCTTTAGAAAACTTCTGAACATTTCATCGACACCACTCTGGTCATCCACCAACTCAATTTCTATGGTGTCTTCCCTCAGCTCTTTCGTTCCTCCTCCCTGATCTTTCTCCACGTCTTCCTCCTTTGTATTTAGCTCCATGTTAGCCTCCTCCTCTTCAGTGATAGTCTCTAATGCCTACTTCCTCACTTCTCGAATCAAGTCTGAAGGCATCAGTAGCATGTAAATGGTCAAAGTAAAAATTATGAATAAGACGAAAACAATAAAGCAATGAGTGTACTGAGTCTACTTACCTTGGATAGGCATCTTGAATCGTATGCACTTAACTCATGGCTCATTCACATTTGAGGCCTCCTTAGTTGAATGTTCATGCTTTTTCAGCTTTGACTTGGCCTTGCCAACAGTCTCTTTGATGACCCGTTCTGCACTTTTCGCAATATACGGCACATCATTTGGTTCCAACCCCACACAGTCACATGTGTGGATTGAGGTACCAGATGATCCCCCTGTCGTGATAGAGATGGATTCATCAATTCCCTCGGGCGCATCCTGGGACTTGGCTATTTCAAACAAATGGTTGATCCATGGGCGGGATAATTGACCTCAGTCCTGTAGAACATACTTGTTGTCCGCACGAACCACCAGAAACTTGGCTAAGCGGCGAAGATAATCGACGAAGAAGGCAAAAGTAAAGTGAGACTGTGCCTCGACATTCGAGTGCAATCGCACTATCTCTTTGTGCAGGCCCGACAACAAAAATTGGGCCCAGTTATAACGCATGCCGGTTTCTAGGACGGTTCACATAATACGTACAGCTTCGACCCCAAGACTCTACACCTGCAAAAGGGATTTAGGGAATACCCGTGCCCTAAACAGAGGATATAATTCATTTAGCTCCTCAACCTTTTCTTTCCCCTAGATAGGGAATCCCTTTGCACCCTTGGCAACGCCCAACTAGTCCTCTAATTCAAGAACCGTATGGAGCTCTTTATGAGCCCTATTTAAAACTATATTTATACCATCCTCCGGTACACCAAACAAGTTTGAAAAGAATTCAGGCGACAGATGGAAAACTATCTTAACGCCCTTAATTCGGGTGCTGTAGTAAGAGATAGACTTGTTGAAGGAATCCACGATCCCGATCATTTCTGCTATTGACACATTAGGGCTCGGGATCGTAAAGAGTTCCATGAGGCCGACATCATCTAAACAACGAACGATGGAGGGCGGGGCACGGGTACGTAACCATTTTTGAGCCTTGCTGACCTCCCCAAACTTCATTGACAAGGTAGTCTCAATTCGTCCGGTTGCAACAGCGTGTTCACCAGGAGGGGCATCAACTGTAAAATACAATTCAAAGTCATCATATCAATATAACCCCCGACAGTTGAACTAACACGTTAGCACATCTAGAAAACATTGTCATTTACCTTCAGTTGTGGACTTGGATGTGCTCCCCAAGTCAGAGTCACGAGGAAAGATTGGTCCCTTATGTAACCAATCTCCATGCAACCATCCATGAGCTTGGCACATTATGAACACTCTAGAGAACAGTTTGTGGAAGTGGATGATATCACCCTTGGTTTGCGCTAATACAGCTCCATGAAGGGTGGGACCCACCATAAAGGTCTCTAGAGCGGTACAAGCTAGAGCGAGCCCATCATCCTCAATGCATGTCCCATCTAGGTTAACTTTAGGCCTACAAACGAACGAATGTCAAAACAGAAGCAAATGCCAAACGACGAAAAGAAACAACAAGCTTAAACGGTCCTACCTATCCACCCGGTACACTCTGCCAAGAGGGTTCTGGAACAACATGTGCGCACGCGCGACTAAAAATAGGGTGTTGTTGAGATAGCCCTGTCCTCGCGGTAATTGAGCCCATATGCGCACTAATGGGCATGTAGACCTGGGCCTGCTGGAAGAACCGTCCTCAGCTACAAGTGGCCCCTCGTCAATGTCTTCCACGAAGACCGCGACACCCTCCGAGGCTCCTGGCAACATGGCCTCAAGCATGCTTCGTGCCACCACTTCACTTTGGTGCGACCAAACAACCACTTTAAAACTATCTAGCATAAAGGCTAGGAATTCGCATGCCCCTTCTCTGAACCAGATCCCATTGTTGTCAATGGTCAAGTCCGGGGTAGGTTCATTGGCCTCAATGGGGCCAAACCACATCAGTACCCCAACAAGCTCAACAACCAGGAGAAAAGGTTTAGTGTCCCTGCAAGCAACCAAAATGCCATGGTAAATCAGCCATACATGAAAAGCAGATGAAAAACAAAATTTCATATTATAAGCCGACACTTAGAAAAATTACCAACTATTTACGCTCGGCATATACGCTGGGCGTATACGTTGTCAAAACTGTTTACGCTGGGTGTATACGCTGTAAAATAAGTTTACGCCGAAAACAATTCACACTATACACTGAAAATAGTTCACACTATACGCCAAAAATAGTTCACACTATACGCCATGAAAACATGTCTATACTTAACCCCACTTGAAAACAATTAACTGTAGAAACCCTCAGCGTATACGCCGTAGAAACCCTCAGCGTATACACCGTAGAAGCCTTCAGCGTATACACTGTGTAAACAGTCTACGCCGGACACTATAAACGATCTATGAACAGTCAGTGTATACACTGATAAAATCATCTATACTTCATGCCAGTAAAATCATTTACGCACTGACAACAGATTATGCTATCTGTGTATGCTGGTCGTATACGCCGAAACCCTCTAGGCTACCTGTCTATGCTAAGAAACTGGTACAGATGAAAATAACTAACAAAGATAGGATCAGAGCCTACCTGTGTGACGATCCAGGCCATGATGGAATCCTTGGTCTAGGCAGACACTACAGCATGGCCTCGCTCTCCTCCGCGAAGATCAGGTCAGGTCCCTTCCTCCCCTGGCCTTCGACTTCCTTACCTTTACCCATCTCGGCGTTCTCTACACTGGGATTGAAAAGTCTATGCTCACGCTAAGCCTTTATGCCCGAGTTGGAAGTTTACACTTACGTTGGAGTTTTAGGTTTACGCTGGGGTTTGGGTCATCTACGCTTACGCTTAGGGTTTGGGTTGTCTACGCTTACGCTCAGGGTTTTTTGTCTACGCTTACGCTTAGGGTTTTTTGTCTATGCTTACGCTCGAGATTACGCTGCAAATTCAATGTAGCAACAAATGACGCCCCCCCTTTTTATAGCGCTCTGCCGTTGTCGCTGCCACCGCCTTCTGGTTTGCCTCTTTTTGCCTTTTTTTACTTATTTTAACCAAAATTCACTCAAAAAAATAAAAAATATATATATATATATATATATTACAAAACAAATATTACTACATCCTGGTTCCCCTGTAAACCCAACTTCATATGTTCACATCGAACATTCCAGCGCAAACTCTCCCGTGTACATTATTCGGCCCGGTATGGCCTTAAATTGCCATGGTGGCCTAGTATGGCCTTAAACTGCCATGACGGCCCGGTATGACCTTAAACTACCATGTCGGCTCGGTATGGCCTTAAACTGCCATGCGTCCCGGTGTGACGATAAACCACCATTATGCACGTGCACACAATTTAAGTTGCCTGAAAACATCGAGCAATACTCATCACCTCATTCTGCTCTTTGTTCATTGGCAGGAGCAAGCCCGATGGATTATCAACATCTATCCGCACCATTAATCATTGATGTGCTGCATGGAAAAATCGCAAGGGACATCGACATAAATCTCATCCACTTAAGTTTATCAATGGACGACGCAGTCATAGCCTCAACACAACAAATGATAGATGACTACAAAGGTATGACAAAACCCCTTGACATAGAAGCTGAAAAAATCACCGAAGACCCATTGACCGAAACACCCATCACCATGCCCGATGGAGAAATTAAAATATTAAAACTAAGCACATTACTACAACCTCAACTAGCCAAAGACATAGAGGATGTGCTTAGGGACAACATAAAAGCATTCGCTTGGTCATATACGGACATGCCCGGATTGGACCCTTGAATAGTCCAACATAATATTACCCTTGATCCAAAATTGAGGCCAGTGAAGCAAAAAGCACGAAAGGTTAAACCCGAGGTGGCATTGGCAGTTCGCAATGAGATCACCAAGCTTTATCAGGCTGGTTTCATTTGAGCTATCGATTATGCCGAATGGGTATCCAACAGGGTCATTGTCCTGAAGAAGAATGGAAGCATTCGCTTATGCATTGACTTCCGGGATCTCAACGTTGCAACCATAAAAGATTATTTCCCCCTACCCAGCATTGATCAACTTGTCGACTCGACCGCTGGGCATGCCCTATTATCTTTTATGGATGGCTTCTCGGGATACAACCAGATACGTATTAACCCGGAGCATCAACTCCAGACCACCTTTATAACACCATGGGGAACCTTTTGTTATACAATGATGCCCTTCAGTCTCAAAAATGCTAGGGCCATGTATCAAAGGGCGATGATATTCATCTTTAGCGATTACATGCTACACTCGCTCAACGACTACGTGGACGACATAGTGGTTAAATCAAAGACATCGGAACAACATGTACAAGATCTTGACCTCATACTAAAACATTGTTTAAAATATGAATTGAGACTTAACCCAAAGAAATGTGTCTTCGGTGTCAAAACAAGCAAAATGCTTGGATTCATAGCCTTGGAAGCAAGGATATGAGTAGACCCGGATAAAGTTAAGGCAATAACAAACTTAAAACCACCTAACAACCTTACCGAATTTCGAGGACTACAAGGTAGATTAAAATTCATCAGACATTTCATAGAAAAATTAACAGACAAATTAAAACCTATGAATCACTTGTTGCGCAAGAATGTCCATTTTGAATGGACTCCACAGTGCTAAGAAGCGTTCGATAATATTAAAGCGACACTTGCCCGACTGCCCACGGTTTATCCACCTCAAAATGATAAACCATTTTACATCTACCTCGCAACTTTAGATTCATCAATTGTGTCTATGCTTTGCCAGAAACAAAATGACAGAATCGAAGTCCCTGTCTATTACTTAAGCCATGCATTAGTAGACCATGAGAAAAGGTATAATGAGGTGGAGAGGTCATGTTTAGCCTTGGCCTTTTCTCTAAAGAAATAGCGACATTACCTCTTTTGCAATCAAGTTAACATAATCTGCAAGGATAATGTACTCACAGCCATCATCAGAAACATTTACGAGACAAGTCGAATAGCTCATTAGAAAGCCATGATAGCTGAGTTTGACCTGCACTACCTAGCACAATCATCAGTTAAGGGTCAATCCATAGTGAATTAAATGACTACGTCACCAACGCACGATCAAGCGACAATAGAGCCAGAATTCTCAGATGAGAATATAAGCGTAATAGACATAGTACCCAACGACTATGATGCCATTCTAAACTTTGATGGAGCATCCACCTCTCGAGGGGGAAGCGCTGCCACTATCATCACCTATCCCTCCGGGGAGATCAGACCCTTTGCTTATCATTTCAACTTTCATTGTACCAACAACATAGCAGAGTACGAAGGTCTCCTTAGAGGTTTCACGATAGCACTAGCTTCCGACATCACACAACTTGTGGTCAGAGGAGATTCACAACTGGTTTTGAACTAAGTCACATACATTTATACATGTAAAGCGCAACATTTACAACCATACTGTGATTTGGCAAAACACTTAATGAGGCAATTCAAAAACATCGATGTGCAACATGTCTCTAGAAATGATAATACCATCGCAGATACACTAGCCACCTTGGCGCTAAATATATTGCCATACATGTTTCATATATTGCCAAGTTCCATAATCAGCTGTGCTAAACCAATAACTGATACTCCTGATACGTTGCCAATTGCATCTATTAGTACAACACATGCGATAGAATGGCATGATGACATAAAAGAGTACCTTCTACGTGGTGAAACACTGCAACATTTAACGAACGCACAAAAAGATGCAGTACAAAAATGTTCTAGGCAATACGCACTAGTAGGAGACACCTTGTGTCGCCAATCCTACGAAGGCATATTGCTAACATGTGTTAGTAGTACTGATGCCCAAACCATCGTTGAACAAGTACACGAAGGATTATGCGAAGGACATATAGCACCAAAAGCAATGGAAACAAAGATTAGACGCTTAGGTTATTATTGGCCACACATGGAGTATGACTGTCTTTCCAAGGCTAAAACATGCAATACCTGTCAAAGACATAGTAATCTAATCCATGTCCCACCAAATGAGTTGCACACGACACAAATCACATGGCCCTTTCAAAAGTAGGGGTTGGACCTTATCGGACCAATAATGCCCTCATCTTCTACAGGGCACAGTTTCATCATAACAGCAACAGAATACTTCACGAAGTGGGTAGAAGCCATTCCCCTTCGAAAGACTACATCTAAACACGTGTGCAATTTCATTCTCGAAAACATTGTAACCTGTTTTGGCATCCCTATGACAATCATCACTGACAACGGGCCACAATTTAGCAGTGCCAAAACCAAAACTTTCTGTGAAAGTATGGGGATCAAAAACTCATTCTCATTCCCTTACTACCCTTAGAACAATGGGCAAGTAGAGGCCACCAACAAAACCATCATTACTATACTTAAAAAGATGCTTACCCAAAGCAAGCGATGATGGCACGAACAATTAGTATACACATTATGGGCATATCGTACTACACATCAGACTTCAACAGGTAAAACACCATATAGTCTTATTTATGGTTCAGAAGTTGTTTTACCTTTGGAATTATAGGTACCATCTTTAAGGATCACACTTTTCAGACTCCTCGATGAAGGACAAAACAATGACTTGCGCATCATTGACCTGGACTCGGTAGAAGAGGAGCGTATACGTGCACTCGATCAGATCAAATGGTATCAAAAACAACAACGGCAATGCCATCGGCATGACATTCATAAATGCCCCATCAAAGAAGGTGACCTTGTACTTAAGGTCATTCAAGAACACTCGGACAAATTCTCAGCCAACTGGGAAGGGCCTTACTTGGTCACTAAAGCATACGATAACAGAGCATTCAAGTTAGCTGATATGGAAGGGCATGAGCTTGCAAATCCAACCAATCACTCGTTTCTGAAGCCATTCCACATCTGAACATAGTCAGGTACGTGTGAGTCCTGGATCACGACTATAAACTGATACCACAGCTTGTCCTGGCATCATGATGGTAAACTGATACCACACAGTGTCCGCAATGATGATAAACTAGCACTCGTTTGGCACGACAGTAAACTACCACCGTTGCATCTACCAGAGTCCGCTAAGACTATAAACTGGTTTGCCTCTTCACAGTCCGCTAAGACTAGAAACTAGCAAGTTCATCTCTGGTTCCTCAATCATCCAACCGCATTCAAACTTCCTCAGACTCACTGCATCGCTCACCATCGCCGATCCTAACAACATTCCTACTAGCCATATACTGTGCCTGACATCTCATTTGGTGCCATTGTTTCATCAGTCGTTGTTTAAGTCTAAGCCTACTTACTCACTCATGGTTGTCTTGTCTCCTTAGAGTTGTGTTTGCAGGATGACACTCAGAGGTTTCGCACAAGAATGCACTTCGTCATAAGCAGCAAGATGAGGCAATGTTCACAGCACACATGGCAAGACTAAATCAAGCCATTCACTAGTACATCCCCATTTCTCGGTACATTCCATATCTATTCACTAACACACTCTACTCAGCCACTCCTTTAATACACCCAGTACACTCAAAAATTTGAGCATACTGTTGTGCACTGCAACACCTTTAAGCAGTTGCAACACACAACATAGCACTTGAGCATGAGTGCAGGATCAAAGCAAAGATTTTTCCTAAAAAAAAAGAGACACTTGGCACTTCCCATACAAGCCCCAGGCAGGAAGGCAGTTGTCTTGGAACCGAGTGCTCATGTCTAAAATAATCAAGAAACATCTCGTTGCATAGCTTTGGCCCTCCGCCAACAAGCTCCCCTTAAACACCAAACAAGGGCCCTGTTCTCCCAAAGAATGCAACACGTCATCACGTGGCTTTGGTTTCGCCAACAAGTCCTCTTGAACACTAGCCAAGAGTCTTGTTCTGCCAAAGGGCACATCGCATGTCTTGATTTCGAGTCTGCTGAATAATGGCTATTGACAAGGATCAGCATGATACACACTAGAGCATTCCCCTTACCAAGCACAATCCCTTGGTCAGTCACCGATCCCCACAATCCCCATTTTTCTACCAACTACAGATTTCACTTTCCAAATCCTATGTACTACAGAACACGGTGCGATGATGTCTAGTCAGGTGGCAAATGACAATGTCTTTATTGAGTTACTTGTGGTGTTTTGCACTTCTTTGTCAATGCTTCTTGGGTCGATTCCTTCAAGCGTCAACAAAGAGGGGCCAATGAAACACCACAAAATTTCGAGCTTAGTACTTTTCCAACAAGAAGCAGGTCCTTGCGACTCGCAGATGATGACGGCTACATCTGGTATCAAACATGGAAACTTCGGAGATCAAATACTTAATTTCACTAAGTATGCATTCTCAGTGTATATGCCCAAGTTTACATTCTTAGCATATACGCTCAAGTTCATATCCACAGTGTATATGCCCGACATTCTCAGCATATATGCCTAGCGTATATGCCTGATGTTCACAACATGCATGACCAGCGTACACACCCCACAAGTACGTCCAGCTTGTACGACTGATGCATATGCTTCGCCTGCCATCCCCGAAGATAGCATGGAAACAACACTACAGAGCAAGATTTGGTACAAGGTAGCAATTCTGACGAACAGAGCATCCATCAGCGTGTACGCCTGGCGTATACGCCCAACATCCATCAGCGTATACGACCACCGTGTACGCCAAACAACCATCAGCGTATATGCCCAGCGTACACACCCAATATCCATCAGCGTATACACCCTCCATGCCCAGCGTATACACCCAAGGTCCACGCCCACCAGATACAGCGTATATGCTCAGCGTATACGCCCAGAAAATGTAACATGTTGTATACTTGTAAAATTTTATTCTTTTGCACCCGGTCAACGTGCCACGTGTCACCCTAAACCTGTATAAAAACCCTGATTTTTCACTAGCTCGCGATCGGCAATTTTGAGCAAACCAGAGAGAAAAATAGAGATGCTAAGAACCAGAGCAGAGAACCTTGTAAGCTGGACAACCCTGTACGTTGAGCATATAGCCTCTACACTGTGCCTACAGTTTGAACCAACCATCAGTCCTCCCTGCATCCACCGAGGCTATTCGTCTGTCTTGTGTCAAAGCCACAACTGCGTTAGACCGGTGCATTATAACTCTCATTTTGAAATACCATTGTTACATTTTCTTCCTAAAATCTGTTACAGTTTGCATTAATTATTACATGTATTTTGTTTATGCTCTTTTACGTTTACACTCCATTCTCATCCGTTACGCTGTTTACGCTCTGTTTTACGCCTGTTACGTCGTTCACGTATAACCTAGCGTATAACACCTCGGTGTACGTTTGGGGAAATCCTTGCCTGATCCGTGTGCGGACCACTCAAGGTACTTTGCCTTTGTTCATTCTAGCTCACCCTCAGGCAAAGGTAGAGTCTTTTGTGCATGTTCGGATATCTCCCAGTCTTTGTTTCCTTCCAGCCGGAGACCGACGATTTCGGACGGTACAGCCGAGACTCAACAGACGGAAAACACCCCGAAGGTTACCTTATCCCCAAGGTAACCTAAGACAGTTCCACCAACCATTGATGTACTATCCAAGTGGAACTCCACCACAACCCATCGGACAACATCAGTAGTGGCAATACCCACAGTCATGAGGGATGCCACCATCGAAACAACAGTACCCTTACCGGCAGCTAGACCCATATGGATACTAGGTGTAGCAGCTGATTTCTCCAAGTGACTCCATGGGTCACACAACTCCCCAATGTCACTACGAAGTCTAGGACTACTTTAGAAGGACTCCTTCTCCTCCAGGAAATGCTCCATACCCATACCATCCTCCTAATCCGTTCGCACCTCTTCCACTGGTAGTTCCCATAACACCTCCTATTCCAACAATGCAAGGGGAACTCCCCACTTAACTGTAGCCACAAAATGCTACGAGAGTCGTAAACATTCAACTTGCTGCTAGTTCTCACAGCCACAAAAAGAGAAGACATTTCTTCAAAATCAAAAGCCCCAAGAAGATCTCACAATAATAATCAGTTGAGTCTAGGTACACTCCTCCAACACATAAGGCTTCAGAGCATCCTTCAGTCCAACATTAGAGCTCAACGCAGACGGGTATGTTAACATGTACCATAACCGACTGGATCAAGGTAGGCCACCTTCTTAGGAAACTATATAACCTTGGAAGTCCCTTAATATACCTCCAAGTTGCTAGAAATGAACCACATAAGGCTCTTCTTGACTCAGGTTTCGAAGTCAACTTAATCTCACGAGAAATGTATCCCCCCCCCAACTTTCCCCAACTTAAGAAGAGCAACATTCAACTAGAGCTAGCAGACCAGTCCATCACCATTCCCTTGGGATTGGTGGAGGATATCGTTACCACTGTGTGTGGTTGGTCATACCAAGCTGACTTCCTGGTGATAGAGGTCAACAACAACGAAGGGAACTTTCCAATTATAATGGGAAGGCCATGGCTAAGTACAATAGATGTGTACCTAGGGATCCATGATCTTTCCTTGGAGATATCGAAGGTAAATATTTATGGAAAGATCGAGAAGAAGAAAGTTCCTTGCATCACATACAGTGACTCAGAGGGTGATGACATGGAGGGATGCTCAACATCTCTTCCATGTAACCAGTGTGCCCTAGAAACACAAATACAAAGGTGCCTGTATGTAGCAACCACACAAGTAGTAGATACCCCATGGTTGATAGCTAGCTGAAAGAGCAACCCAATATGCATAGAACAAACTAGGGAAAACAATCATGCCAACAACGAAGGCATAGATACATTGGAGTATGAGCGTCGTCAACTTCCACCCCTTAATCTGAGAACACCAATGGGGAGAAGTTGGGCACTTCTAAGAAATTTAAACAGGTGCTCATTATTTCAGATCTCTTCCTTGCAATTCATTCATGTGGGAGATGGCCACCTATGCTAATCATTGGAGGCCCTTAGTTCTTTTTAGTTGTTGTTTTCCATGTTTTTGTTTTACACGTTTTTGTTTTATAAATTTTTGTCGTACACATTTTTTTTACACGTTTTTGTCTTATACGTTTTTGTTTTACACGTTTTTGTTTTACAAATTTTTGTCTTACAGATTTTTTTTTACATGTTTTTGTTTTACACATTTTTGTTTTCCATGTTTTTGTTTTACACGTTTTTGTCTTACACATTTTTATTTTACAAATTTCTTTAACTTTTCTTGTTTTTGTTTTACAAATTTATTTAACTTTTCTTATTTTTGTTTTGCAACATCATTATACTTTTTCATTTTGTGTGTGTCTGTGCGTGTGTGATCCACCTTGTAAGTTTGTCACCTAACAAGTTTTCTTCATGATGGTATGAACTGTTTTCATATTGATTACAAATGTTTGGTTTTTACCTTTAAGTTATGATGTTGATACTAAGGTATGCTTCTTTTGATATAGCAGGAAATGAGTTCACTTCATCGATCCATCCACTAGTTTCTATGGTCTCTCTTAGCTTGGAACTATACAGTTCCTTTCTAATAAGAACTTTAACGAATCGGTGACTAGGCATTTNCAGTTCCTTTCTAATAAGAACTTTAACGAATCGGTGACTAGGCATTTCTCAAACTAAGGAAGGACTCAAGGATTGAAAAGGGTGTGACTTCAAGGGAACTTGATGCATTTGTGTTGGCCATTCTCTTGGGTTCTTGGATGTTTTCTTCTTGAGTTTTCTTACTGTTTTGATGTTACCCAATTATCAGGAAGCTGAACAATAAAAATAACAAAGTCTTTGCATGGTGTGGTTCTCATGCATAAAAACACAAAACACAAAACACAAAAAGAGAGAGAGAGAGAAGTGGGAATTCAAAGCACATTCATACGGGGCTATACACCACCTTGTTCTTGCGATTCCATTCCATTCTCTTCTCTCCACCCTTCTCTCCATTGTTCACCTCATTGTCGGGTGTATCATTAGTATATATTTTGGTGGATGCATCGTTTTCTTTTTTGTAAATTCTTGTGGTTAAGACTTTAACTCTTGTTTCAAATGACATTCCTAGAGCCTACAGACTCTTTGCATGTGGGTTTGTCAGGGCATTAAGGGCATGAGCTTGCTTTGGAGAGGACCCACTGACATTCCTATTTGGTGCACCCATTAAATTATTTTTTCTAACATTTTTGCAATTAATTTTATTTTTTTCATTTCCATCTTGACATCCATTTCATTGATGTCATAGTTGTCTCTTTTTATCCATCTTTCTTATTCCTTTTCTTTTTCCATTCTCTTGCTACTGAAGGTTCGCGATTATTCATGGGGGTACGAGACCCAATTTTTTCGATTTTCTCCTAACCCTTACACCTTTGATAATCAACAATATTATATCTCCAGTTCCGCAATCAGCCATACCACAACTCAGCCAATGAACTTACACTGAAGCAAGGTAACAATTGTATTATGATTCATTTACCCTTTCTAATATAAGATTGTGTTGTATGTGCAGATGGAAATCATGCAACAATGGATTGGATCTGGAGGGAACACTTGGAATGGATCGGTGCTAAAGTAGCTTCCAAGGAATGAGATCGATGATGCGCTTACGGATGGACAATGAAAGGCGTAATTTTGGTGTTGGCAGGAACAACACTTCTTTCTCTCTTTCTTTCTTAGTTTCCAACTAAGGCCTGATGTCAATATAATAAGGTGTTCACTCTTGTTGTCTTGAACACCAGTTTTGTTGTGTTTTGTAATGATGATCCATTCACATGTCATCCCATTAGTTCCATTTGAGTCAATAATCCCATACCTTCTCGATATTATTGTAAGGAACTCAAGGATGAGTTTTCATTTAGTCCTGGGGGTATGATGGGACGTGATATCGCATCATCCCCTACGATATCGTGGTGCGCTGCCAAGTCTATAAATAAGAGGTAGCTCTCCCTTGTTTCTCATCTAGGTCTAGACCATAGCAAAACTCTAGTAGTTTTTCTACTCCAGAGATAGATTAATTTCCATGTGCCCGCAGTAGGAACTCCAAAGTGAATGGATCTTTATTCGAGTAGACATTGTACCTGAACACAAGTTTGTGTATAGCAATAAAGACGAACTTCTTGAATAAACTTTGTAGTGCATGGAATAGGCTAATTAGGATTTTATTTACTTTTATTTATTATTCATCATTTAAATGCTTTATTAGTTATTAAATCTTTTCCAACCCTTCTCTCCTAGTTAAGTGCCTCAGTACGACTGCTTCGAGCACGTGTGTTACACGTAGTGATCCTAGCAACGACTAACATTTGGTAACCATGCTTGCATTGGTTTAGGGTGTGAACGGTAAGTGGGAACGGATGTGTTACACTAGGTTAATTCAAACTTAGTTAGTTAGTTAAAGTTAGTAATTAGTCTCTTCAACCCTTCACCTCACTAGCATAGGAGATAAAACATAAAAACTATAAAAATCATATACCTCAGAATTACTTAACCATACACCGTGACAAATACAAGTAAGTCTAGGAAGAAAATGAATAATTAATCTTAAGTGTTCCATGAGGCATATAGGCACTTAGTCTATGTGTTGGCACATTTTGGTCATTTCATGGAACAGATTAGAACACAAGATTGAGAATTGCAGTTGGAGCAGCAATAGGACTTGAACATCTACACGATAAGACAAGCCCGCCTGTTTTATATATCGTGATCTAAAATGGCCTACAGTAACAAGCCACCACGTAGCCTCTTATGAGGGAGGTTGTAACAGCACTTGGTTACTTGTCTTCTCAAACATATGATCCTCTATTTTCGGTCATCCATTAATGTTAAACCCACTTTTTCAAGTCAGAATGCAAAGATGGAAAGAAAATTAACCGCCAAAATAGACAATCATCAAGTGTCTGAAATGAAGCAAATTGATGCCAAGGGTTTTAAACAACCCTCATTATTGAAGGATTCCAGAAAAACCCCGAAACACAATGTTTTGGACGTGATGGTTCTGGGGAAATAATGGTTTTGGAAGACATGGAGAATAATAAAAATACATGATGATACATAGACTCACCACAATTTGCAAAAATCGTAGGCATGCATAGGTAGACA
>MNCI01004358.1:120375-144099 GCA_015680685.1 Gnetum montanum
GCACGCCGCAACAGCACACACACATACTCACATTAACTACTAAGTTATTTGGAGGTATCTGGGCCTTGGTGTAGCCAGAGACCAGCAGGCACCTAAATCCTGTTCGAGGACACTCGTTGGCGTTCGCGTCCCAAACGGTCGCCAACACTATGGAGTTTGACCGGATCGCATGTGTTACGCTTGTATTCGTATGGTTGAGTGTAGGGGTACCTTGCCACTCATCAGTACCCCTACGTCCAACCATACAAATCATAACGCATTCACACACAATTGAGTTGAATTTCATGGACTCTATAGTTTCTAGTACACTAGTCTTCTAGGAAGTGAACCTTGCCCTAATGATCATTCATTGCCTTCCCAATTACACTTGTGACGCACAAGGGTCTGGTTAAGTGTAATCAAGGCATATTATTTTTATTGTTTTGTGTTTTATGTTCCTTGGTGCTTAGGGTTAAGAGATGAAGTAATTTAATAACTAATTTAATTTAACTAATTAACTAATCTCTGGGGTCCCACTTTCCATTACACGTCCTAAACACACGTATCCACTGTTGGGTTACCAAGTGCTATGCTATTGGGTGCATCAAGCAATAACACTACTAGGATTACCAAGTGAATATGTGTTTATGCTCGAAGTGGTCATACTTATGTGTTTAATCTATTCAGCTTAATTAATTAACTAATCACTTAAAGTATAATTTAGCTTAACTAATGGAAAAATGAATGAAAATAATAAATGCATAAATAAATCATCAATCTATTCTAAGTGCTACAAGGTTTGATCAAAAGGCTCTTCTTTATTTCCATACACACTATTGTGGTTTAGATACAATAGTGCTCAAATAAAGATCTGTACACTTTTTGACTCCTACTGCAATCACTCAAAGAAATATTCTAACTTTCAAATGGAAAAATTGCAAGATCTCTACTACTACTATGACTTGATGATCCTATAAGCACGACTATGAGCTTGTATTTATAGTTTTTATTGTAGGGATGCATTGATGAGGCCTCATAGATGTAGCAAACACTATGTTGATGCAACCGTGTCGATGGGGCAACACCACATAAATGGGGCCTCATTTACAGGGACCCATCAATGTGACACTTTGACACTCATCGTACCCCCACAACTAAATAAAAAATTCTTCTCAAGTTCTTTTACAAAATTGGAAATGTATGAGATTATTAATTGACTTTTAACAAAACAAATTAACATAAAAAAACTGAGTGCCCAAGTGTACAAATCAATAAATTACAAAAATTGTGGTGTTCATAACACAAAATTGAACACCATGAAATGACTACACAAAATTGGACAACACATACTCTGATAAATGAAGATAGTGGAGAAGATTAGATAGTCCTAGGCAGTGAATTATTTTGAGGTTCTAAAGGACCTTTGTTGGCTTTGGGAGTGTGTGCTAGTTGAGGAGAATGTGGCCATCCTACTACAGCTATAACCTTAGGTGAAAGGTGAAAGGAATCTAGTAATGCCTTCATCTTCTCCTCCTTACTCTGGGGATCATTCACAATCTGCGTGGCATTGCCAATGTCGGCTAGAATGAGGACATCCCATGAATATGGCATTATTAGAAACATCTCCTTTATGTTGATAAACCAAGTAGCAAACTGTTTATATTCGATATTGAATGCATTGACAACATTTTGTAGCTCTTAGTAGTCATTCATCCTTCTTGCTAGGTTCTCGATGGTAGATCTTTAATCAACATATTTTCCCTTGAGAACTTCAAGTTTAGTGTTTGTGACTACAAGCTTTTGCTTGGTGTCCTTGTAATTTTTGAACTCAACCTCATGCAAAAAATATGAGCTAGCCACTTCTTTCTTGAGTTTTAACCGTGGTCGTCTAATAGTTAACATGGATAGATTTACATATTGGAGATTGGTGAGCTCCATGTATTCCATCATCTCCTTAATTTGTAACTCCTTCATGTGGATTTTTACCTTGTTGTAGGAATCTATCCCATCAATGATGGGTTTCCACAATTCTTTTCCTTGTTGGAGTTGTTGAAGAGTTTCATTCACTTTTGTCTTTGCCAACTAGATGTGTTTTTCATTTACTTCTTTTTATAGATTGACCTACTCTATAATGATCTTTGACTCTCTCAAATTTGAGAGCCTTAGATTTCTATGTGGCTACCTTGATCATAGTTTTCTAGTGAAGGGCATAGACCTCCTCCACGGAGAGGTTTGTATTTTCAGTTGCCAATCTTCTTAGTTTTATGTTTGCTCTGGCCAGTTGCTCCTACTATTCATGGATGAAGTTTGTTAATCATTGTTTATGATCATCAACATTATATAGGTGATGGTTCTTTATAGTCAATTGTACATTCTCCTGGTGGGTTTGATCGAAGGCCTTCTAAATTTTGTATTGTGTAGCCTCTGCCAAGGCTTTGTAGAACACAACCATCCCCATTGCATTCTAAACCCCTTTCGGTCTAGTATGAAGTTGTTTAATGCTTTATATTTTATTAATGCCAAGTTAAGAAATGCAAGATTAACAATATGTACTCTTAATTTGATAGCTTTAGTAGCCAAGTTTTCATTCAACACCTTGGTTATTTTGAGTTTTCCCTCCAAAATGATGTTCTTTCCCCTTGCCTCTAGCAACTCTAACTAGGTTGCAGTAATATTGTCTGAAATGTCAATGACATCCAGAAGTAGTTGCCTAGTTTCCACCAGTCGATTCAATAGTTCTTCATCCTATGCTATGTTTATTTTGTTACTTGTGGTTCTTGTAGACCTTTGCACATCCTTTACTGTAGTGATATGTCTGGTACAGATGCTATAGGTGCATTGAGCTTTTTAGTAATTCAGTTAATAACCATCTTTGTTGTTGTCTCCTATCCTTGGTGCTCCATCACTAATATTGTTTCTCCCTCATCTTTCTCCAAATGCATTGAGAAGGTCATGGTGTTCCTAGACATTTCTAGGACTATTATTCTACAAGAGATACTATGACCTCTCTGGTGGTAGGATTCAACCTTGTGGGCAACTGTGTTCTTTAGGCTAAGAAAATGGATCCACCTCCACCCATCAAGCTAATTTTTTGAGCCATCTTATTTAGGTGACTCATTGCCAGTCTATACATGGATGAGTTCGTGCCACTCATGCCTACTCATTGCTCTTGTTCACTCAACATCCATTCTCAATGTTTGCACAGCTATTGGACTATTGCAGTGATATTTGGTATAGTTGTTTGAGTGGCAAGTGGAGGTGGTGGTTGCTACTCCTCTTCATGGATAGTTGTTATAAGCATATTATCTTTCATCATTTCTTGGAACATGCTTGACAACAGCATTAGTGTAACAGATTATTCCTTCCCTCCAAAATATTTTTCTAATGAGACATGGAAAGTGAAGTACCTTCCATGTTCACTTTTCTTTAAACTGCTTCTTCATATCTGAATAGATTAGTTTTGGAAGGTTGACAAGGAGTCTCCGACTTAGAGCAGCACATGCTTGAGCAGAAAAGATGGTGATTTTTCTTAGCTTCACCATGGAATTAAGGTGGAAGGTCACAATCTTGTAGTGGATCCTTTCTACTAGTGTGAGCATGTCAAACTCCTTGCAGTCAATGCCATAATATCATAGCATCCATTTTTTCTTAATGTTGGGATTTTATTGCATTAGGATCTTAGTGAGATTCATCCTTGCTTTTGACAACCCAAGTACTTCAACAATAGCTTGTATCAAGTAGGAAACTTATAGTTACCAAAAACATAAATGGCTAGAATGGAACACTAAGAGGTTCATGGGTGCACAACTTTGACCTCACGTTCACATGAGGGCTTACTAGAGGAGGAGATGGGATGTCCAGAATGGTCTTGTCAATCAAACAGGGACTTATGAAATGTAATGTCATAACGGTGCTAAGTATTTGCATGGTGTTCATCGTGTTAATGGTGGTGAGCGTAGTTAAGGGTTTTCATTGAAATCAAAAGTGTCAATGGATGATTACGTGCAAAAATTGTAAAAAATGCAAGTAAAATGCTAGAATGCAAATAAAATGCTAAAAATGCACAAAGGTAAAGTGAGAGAGAAAGTGGCACCATCCCAAATGGGATCAAGTGTAGTTAACCACAAATAGGATGAGGAAGGTATGCAGTGTAGAACAGGCATAGTAGACAACATAATCATAGTCTTGGGGTGTCTGGCCATGAACATGAACATTCTACCATAGTGTTTGTGCTTGCTAGGTTGGTCATCATGGGGTGTAGTGTATTGTGAGGGATTACAATGAATTATGATGATGTGCGAATGCACTCACTTGCTCAGATGCCAAATGCGCTTTAGGAATGCAAAATGCCAAAATGCCAAGCTTCCTTCGAATTTTCCAACCCGTAAAATGTAGAGGATAGGGGTATTTATAAGGCTAGGGTTAGTGCAAAATGTAGATTGATTACCACATGGTAGTGGGATTGTTGGGACTACGCTACACCCAACTATGCTCTCCACTGAACTAAATGGTGTTATGTCCTAGTGTGCTCCAATGGACTCTGCAAGATTGTCAAACTATGTCTATGTTGCTAACTACATGTTTGTGTGCCAAAGAAACCACAATGTACTTGAAAAAAATGTAAAAAATGAAAATCTAGAGATTATTCTTTAGGATTACACTCTTCACTATCTCAAGTGGTGTCAAGCGTAGTTACAATTTTGGGATAAACTAGGATGCTAAAAACATGAATGCTACTTGCTGAAGCTGTTAGAGTTGATGTGAATGCTGGTGCTATGTTGTGGAGATCTTTAGAGGTTTTTTGGCATGTCTATGCTTGACTATGCTCTAGACTGAGGGAGAGCGTAGTCCTAGACTTGGAAAAATTATGGGCCATGTGCTGACTATGCTCCCAACTAGGGATGAGCATAGTCCTAACACTTAAAGAAATTTCTACAAAAATCAAGCTTCCAGTTGACTATGCTTGACTATGCTCCAAGGTAGTGAAGAGCATAGTCTCAACAATTAGAAAAAACTACCAAAAATTAAGCCTTCAATGCTGACCATGCTTGACTATGCTCCAAGGTAGTGGAGAGTGTAGTCTCAGCACTTAGCAAATCTACCAAACTATTTCTTCAATTCCAACTAGGCTTGACTATGCTCCAGTGTAGTGGACAGTGTAGTCTCTGCCAAACTAGTTCTTCCATGCCAACTAGGCTCTGCAACTACTGGCTTGACACTTAGGAAAACTTACAAAACTAGCCTATGGTGTTGACTACACTCTCTACTGAGTTGACTATGCTCTCGTGCAGTGGAGAGCATAGTTCCAACACTTAGAAAAATCTACAGCTTCTTATGTCATGCTGACACTTAGGAAAAATTGTAAAAAAAATTATCTTTAGAGCTAACTACACTCTCTGCTAAGCTGACTATGCTTTGATGCAATGGAGAGGGTAATCCTAGCACTTAGAAAAAAATTTTCTAGCGTTAACACTTAGAAAAATTTTTAGTTGAGAAATGGTAGCCTAAATTTGGTGGTGTTTCTTTGGCCCCTCTTTGTTGATGTCTAGAGGAGTGGCCTAATAGACATCAACAAAGAATTGAAAAACACTATAGTAGGCTTAGAACTAACATCAGTTTTCCGTATATGGTTGAATGTCATTTCACCATGCTCAAGAGTGTTGTGGATAGTGGTATGCAAGGAGGTAAAGGGTGTAGGTAGAATACTAGGAATAGCAGGGGAAATAAGGTGCAAATAGGATATTAAGATGTGAAGTGTGGAGTCATCATGGTTGGCAATGACCATGGCACCAAGGTGGCTTATCTCTGAAAATGTTGACCTCTCATTGAAATGCTCATGAGAGAGTCAAAGTGGACTTAGGACATATTCAATTGCAAAATTGTAGCATGTTTAGAGTGCTTTGAGGATGTGCTTTTCCCCTTTTTTCTCTTTGGGTTTCTTTTGAAGATAAACCTTCTTTGGATTCTACACAATGCTAACTACTAATTGAAAAATGCTTTCCATCAGGGAAATGTGCCATAGGATGGACTTTACATTAATGCTTGTGAAACCACATTGCATCTATGGGATAGGTGTTTCCTCTCCATGATGACTTGTGTTACATCTGCCTGGGCTTTGATCAGCCAATAGAGGCTCCCCATGGGACAACTTATATTATGCCTACCTTGGGTTCTATGGTTGGCTCATAGAGGGTGTTGTGTGGTCACAACACCTATGTGTCTAAGGGTTTTATAGTTTTGATCATGTAGGGTAATGCATACGGTATGGGTGCATAGGGATGGACATGAGTAAGTTGTAATGGTGATAGTAGGGATGTGCAATCTTGAGAGGCCCAACTAGCCTAATCATGCACATTAGAGCGATGTAGTAACTTGTTGTTGCAATGAGATGCACCTTTACATGACTGCCTCAAGGCTTTGTCCTACAAACACAACTTTGAGAAGAAAAGAAGACCACAAAACAGATAATGCAAATAAAATGTTAGGGGCAAAAAATTCTACAAATGCTCCAATTGTTTCATGGATGGAAAGTTCTTAGAAAACTAGAAAAATGGTGGGAGGTGATAATGCTATAGGTTCTTGAGACCTTGCACTAACAATAAAAGCTTATAAAACTAGAAAAATGGTAAGGAACCATGAGACTGTAGGTTCTAGAGAGCTCGAACAATGGTAAGAGTCCAAAGATCAGCAAAATGGTGGGGGCCATAATGCTGCAAATGCTCCAAAGGCTAATCCAATGGCCAATACTCCATCTTGGAACTAGAGTATCCTTGCTTGCATGGTATAAAGAAGTGGGGGGAATGGCAAATAAGTTAAAATTATTCTTGCTTACTTGCTCACAGAACCATGCATGATTGATGACAAACACAGGTTAAGGTTTTGGTAGACTGTGGCATGCTAGTTTATAGTCCTAGCATATTGTTGTGTGCTAGTTTAACGTCATAGTGGATGAATGCTCTTGTGTTAGTTTAACATCATTACCCTAGAATGAGCTATTGTGTTAGTTTAACATCATGACCCAATGATGAGTTGTTGTGTCCATCTAACATCATGAACCAATGATGAGTTGTTGTGTCCATCTAACATCATGAACCAAGGATGAATGTTGTGCCAATTTAAAGTCATGGTAGACAAGAGGTTGTTTCTATGCTAGTTTAATGTCATAGAAGATAGATGTTGTGCCATTTTATAGTCATAAAGGACTTTTCTACACTATTTTATAGTCATAGCAGACTTGCTCTGCTATTTTATAGTCATAGCGGACTCCTGTGCCAATTTATAGTCATAGTAGAGTTGTGCTTACCTTGCTGTGTTGAGATGCAATACTACATGCTAGGAATAATAAGGATTTAGGTACAAATGATTCACAGGATTGGTAAATTCATTGTTATCTTGATCAGCAAGCTTGAATGCTCCATTGTTGTAAGCTTTAGTGACTAAGAAAATCCCTTCCTAGTTGGTTGAGAATTTGTTCATAGGTTCATGAATGACCTTGAGAACTAGGTCCCCTTTCTTGATTGGGTGTTGATGCTTTTTGTGATAGTGCTTTCTTCGTTGCTTTTCTTGGTACCATTTGATGCAATCAAGCATTTATATGTGCTCTTTCTTTATTGAATCCAAGTCTATGATTCTCAACTTGTTGTTCTAATATTCATCAATGAAGTTCAAGAGGATTACGCAGAGTGATGGAACTTGGAATTCAAGTGGCAAAATTACTTCAAATTTGTAGAGAAGATTGTAAGGCATGTTACCTATTGTTGTTTGTTGTGTTGTGCAGTAGGCCTAGAGTGCGTAGACTAACTGCTTATGCCATCATTGTTTTTCATCACTCAACATCTTCTTCAAAAGGTTGATAATGACTTTGTTTGTTGCTTCCACTTGGCCATTCACTTGAGGGTATCATGATGATGAGAATGAATGTTTGATACCAAAGTGCTCACAAAAGGCTTTGGTTTCAGTGTTGCTAAATTGTGGCCCATTTTCTATAAGTATGGTCATGGGTAAACCAAAACAGGTAATTATGTTATAAAGGAAAAATTTACAAACTTGTTGCAATGTTTTCTTCCTAAGGGGAATAGCTTCAACCCACTTGATAAAGTACTCAGTTGCAGTTATGAGGAAGCTATGCCTTATGGAGGACTTAGGTGTTATAGGCCTAATGATATCTAAGCCACAATGTTGGAATGGCCATGTGATTTACATTATGTGCAGTTTGGTTTGTGGCACATGCATTAAGGTATCATGCAATTGACACATGTTACATGTTTTAACCTTGGAGATGTAATTGTGCTCCATGTAGGGCTGATAATAGCCTAATCATCTAATTTTTTCTACCATTGCCCTGGGTGCTATGTGACATCCATAGAGTCCCTCCTAGACTTGCTCAATGATCATTTACACTTAACTATTGCGCATGTAGGTTAGTAATACGCCATTGTAGAATCTGCAACATAAGTTTTTTATCACCCATGATGACGTACTATCATGATCATTTACACACTACATATTTTTGAGTAGCAATAAATTGGTATGGAGGCTCATCTTGTAGAAGTTATGCTTTAATTTCATTGTACCACTATCTTGCATGGGTTATGCTAACTATGGATATGGATGCAATATCAGTGGTTTTTGTGATAAGCATAGTGCAATCTATCATTGAGGTGCACAATGCACAGGACATGTCTAGTGCAATGCTTAAGAAAAATGTTCCTAAGACATCAGCTATGATATTCTCATTATAGGGAATGTATTAGACATTTGTTGTTGAGAACTATTTAAGCAAGTGCTTTGTTAGGTCATAGTAAGGTTGTAAATGTTGGAACTTACAACTGTAAACCTCTATTACCAACTGTGAATCACCTCAGATTGCTAGGTGTGAAATCCCAAGGTTGTATGCTACAAGGACATCTTGGAGGAGACCTTCATACTCTACCATGTTGCTAGTGCAAGGGAATGCAAAATGATATGCGAAGGGTTAGATCTCCCTAGAAGGTAATGTGATAACAGTAGTAGTGCTACCTCCTTGAAAGGTTGAAGCCCCATCAAAATGTAGGAATCCCTCAAAGTTATCAAGCACTTGCTTAGTGCTACTGACATGCTCATCTAGGAATTCTAGATCTATAGGTGCTTTATCTTTGATAGGCAAAGCTATGAGTTGTGAAGCTATAGCTTGACCATTGGTTGAGGTTTGTGCAATGTAATGTAGGTCAAACTCTACTATTACTACTTTTCATTTTGTAATATAGCTACTTTTGTGGTTTTTCATTGTAATTGCTTGGAGTACATTATTCTTGCAAATGATGTTGACACGATTGTCGAAAAGACAATGCCTCCATTTCTTGAGCGAAAAGAATAAGGCTATGTAATACTTTTCTAAATCAGTGTATTTTGCTTCATGGGCTACTAACGCATAGCTTAAGTGGTAGATCAGGAATTCTATGCCATCATCTCACTTTTGGCAAATTAAAGAGGCAATGGATGTGTCAAAGGTAGCTATCTCCTTGCGGAGGATGAACCATAGGAAGTTGAGCTAGCTCTTACTTAAGATTGTCAAATGCTTGTTGGCATTGAGCTATCCACTCAAAGTGGGCTCCTTTCCTGAGAAAATGTTGCATTGGCTATAGCTTGTCAGTTAATTATGTGATAAACCTATGTATGAACTCTAATCTACCCTATAACCCTCACAGCTTCCTAAGGTTAGCTGAAGGTGCTAAGTTGGTTATGGCCTTAAACTTGTTAGGGTCTACACATATTCCTACTTCAGATACTACAAAACCAAGCATGTGCCTTATTCTAATACTGAAAACACATTTCCTAGGATTCAACCTAAGATCATATTTTAAGTAACATTTAAGCACTATGTCCAGATCATTTTCATGGTCTTGAGCTACTTTGGACTTAATTGCTATGTCATCAACGCAATCATTAAGTAAGCTTAACATGTAATTGCTAAAATGTATGTCATTACGTGCTAGTAAGTTGTGTAGCATCTGAAAACGTTAGTGGCTGGAACACCAAGAGGTTATCAGGCACATAGCCTAACCCCAAATCCATGTGAGGGTTGTGCCAGAGAAAATGAAAATAAGGTGCCCTAAATGGTCTTGTCAATCAAACAAGGACTTACGTGGTGTTAAAATGATCATGTGTGAAAAGAGTTTATACCATGTTATGTGTAGGCATCGGGTACAACTCGTAGCAAGATGTCCTAGCCTAAGAACAATGATGCGAACACGCAAATATGTATGAAATAGTAAGAAAGTACAAGCATTACACTAAATGCCAAAGAGAAATGCTTGAGAAATGCAATAGAATTTAAGAATGGTAGTGCATGTCCCAAAAGAGGGAGCATGGTTAATTCACAAAGGTATACACAGTGTACCATAGGCATAATGGGAGTGTAGTCATAGCCTCGGTGGTGTTGGGTCATGAAGTTTGGCGCTCGTCATGATGAACTGTGCCTACCAGGTTGGCTACTCTGATGTATCGTGCAATGTTTTGGAGGGCTACAATGGGGTTGCAGTGCACTGTGATGTGTAACTTTGCCTCTCTGCTGATGTGGTGTGCTCTAGGTCTTGTTCACCGATGGAGCTCAGTGTCAAGATCCAAAAATTCCAAATGCCAAGTGCATAAATAGGCTCACATCCAAGGAATGCCAACCACTTGGGAATGCTAACAGTCTAGGAATGTAACCACTGGGAGATGCCAACATTTAAGGAATGCCAATGGTCAAGGAATGTAATCGCTAGGAGATATCAACATTTAAGGAATGCCAACCCTTGGGGAATGCCAACAGTCCAAGAGTGTAACCCTTGGGTTCCCAGGGTATTTATAGGGCTAGGGCTAGCCCAAAATGTGGATCAGGTGCCACGTGGCAGTGCGATGGGTGGGACCATGCTTATGCTCATTCAATGTTACATGTGGGACACGAGACACTTATAGTGTCAAGCTAGCCATGCTATGCTATGCTGCATAGCTTGAAAATGGTGCTATGCTGCACTATGCTACACAGCGTGACATGGTGCTATGCTACACTATGCTACACAGCGTAACCTAGTACTACGTTAAAAGTGCCATCATTTTGACAGTTGGCCAAATTTGTAGTCGCAATGACAAGACCTAAAATTTTGTGGTGTTTCAATGGCCCCTCCTTGTTGACATTTGGAGGAGTGGCCTGAGAGACATTGACAAAGAATTACAAAACACCATAGTAGACATGTCACCAACATCACTCATCGGCACAAGATCGGATGTCGTTTTACCATGCTCAAGAGTGTTATGGAAATAAGGTTATGCTAGGGCACAAGGGGTATAGGCAATACTAGAGAGATGATATTTGAACTGTGGAAATGAAATGCGAATAGTGGACCATGATGTAAGATGAAAATTCAGCATGGCTGATGGTGACCATGGTATGAAGGGGATTGCCCTTGAAATGTTGAGCTCTCATCGAAGTGCTTATGAGAGCATCAAATTCAATTTAAGGCTAGGGTAATTATGAAGCTACAACATTATCAATTTGCTTGTGGATGTGTTTTGCCCCATTCTTTTTTTTTGTGTTGTGAGGCGAACCTTTTTTGGGTTTGACTTACTATTGAATGTTAGCTACAAGTAGGCCATCGAGAAGATGGGCTTTGTTTCCTAAGGATGATTCATGTTACATCCACCTAGGCTATGACCATGCAACAGAGGCTCCCCACAGGATGAGTTATGTTACATCAACCATGGGTTCTACAATTGATATGAAGAGAATGCCATATGCATCATAGTGTGTTTGCATCTGAGGGATGAATAATCATGAGTATGTGGGAGATGAGAGGATATTAGGATGAAGAAGTGGATGTGCATAGGCTGTAGCAGGGATGAGGGGGATGTGCACTCTTGAATGGCTTAACTATTACAATCATGCACATCAAAGCAATGTGGTGACTTGCTGTTGTGATGAGATGCATCTTTGCACGACTATCTCCAAGGCTTCGTCCTACAAACACAACTCAAAGAAGATAAGCAAACCACAAAATGTGAAATGCAAGTGCAAATGTCAGATGTGAAGATGTTGCAGGTGCTAGATGCGAAGATGCTACAAATGTGTCAAATGTTGTACCAGTTGCAAGTGCTCAGGAAGCCAGTGAAGGTGCCAAGGCGACGATGTTGTTAGTCCTCTGAAGATCACACTAATGGACAGTGGTCCAAAAAATTAGTAGAATGGTGAGAGGCGATAATGCTACAAGTGCCCCAATGGTTTCACCAATGGTAGGTGCTCATATCACATCAACAACATGCCAGTTTAAAGTCCAGGAAAAACATGAACCAAGTTAAAGGTCTTGGTAGACTATGATATGCTAGTTCATAGTCCTAGCAGACTGCTAAATGCTAGTTTAATGTCATAGCATAAAGTTGATGTTGTGTCAGTTTAATGTCATGACCCAAGGATAAGCTATTGTGCCAGTTTAATGTCATGACCTAGGGATGAGTTGTGCTACATTATAGTCATAGCGGACTATCTATGCCAATTTATAGTCATAGTAGACTAGCACTTACCTTGCTTGTGTAAGGTGTAATGCTGCATGCATGGTCATGCTATTTGCCTACAAGATCCTACAAAAATCAACTAGAAAGAAAACAACATCAAGAAACACCTATCGTAAATAGAGTTAAAATGTATGAATGAAAGAAAAGTAATGCAAAAAGTGATAGTTTTAGGCTGTTCTAGGCCATAGGCTAGTTTAAGACCTTTTTGGGCCATATGTTTTTGTAATTTTCTGTTTTATTTTTATTTTTTGATGTTTTTCAAATGCAATGTGTAAACTAAGTTGAAAAATGTGTAAAAAAAGCAAAATGCGTGATCTAAGTGAGTGGGAAAAATGTAAATGCATAGGCTAGTGCAATGTAAACAAAAGTGAAAAATGCATGTCAAGCGGAGGAAAAGGGTAGGCAGGAACCCACTGCATTTTTGGCCAAGGGAAAGTCTTGGTCATGTAGTTGCTTCCTAATTAGGTATGGATTAGGGAGCATGCAAGGCTTAGGATCCTATGGGAGGCTATTAGCTTCAACCACTCGTTCGAGTATGTTTGCCTTAGGTGCTGCATTGGTTGTCATAGGTGTACCACTAAGAAACTCTTCTTTCAAAACTTGTGCCATGTCTATGTCATGAATAGTTGAAGAGGCGACATTATCACCATGGATGATAACTTGACCACCCTCATATGGAATGTGGATTTCTTGGTGGATGGGAGAGGATATGGCACGTAGTTGGGCTAGCCAAGGCCTACCTAGAATCATGTTGAAACCTGGAACCTCCTCTATGATGGTGAAATCTGCACTAGTGGGGAATTTCTCTCCTACCACAAAGGCTAAGTTGATTGTACCATTGACTGTGACATATGATCCATTGAAGGATTTCAGACATGTGGTTTTGGTTGGCCTAATTTGATCCACCGGGCCTAGTTTTTCGATGACAAAGTACAAGACTACGTTTGTTGCTGCACCATCATTGACATGCACTCTGCGGATGGTGCACTACCCAACATGTATGCTAATGGATAGTGGAGCTGAGTGACCTCCCCTTGTTTGGGGTTGACTTTGACTACATCATCATGAAAGGCTAAGGTTGTTGAACCCAATTCTTGTGGTGTAGGAGGTAACATCATTGCATGGATGGATGCCTCATCTGCAGGGATATCCTCCATAATAGGAATGGAGGTGAAGATCTGGGCCAATGCTTGGCAATGAGCATATGAGGTCATGACGAGGTCGTACAAGCTCAACATTGTGTTCTTTTGCTTGAGTGCTTGTTTTACCTAGGTTAATGCAGCTACGAAGTCCTTGTCATTAGTCATTGTGTTGGCCTTGATTCCCTCCATGTGGTTTGAGAAAAAAATCTCTTGTGAAGGGGACTTGGGCTTGGTTTGCTTGGCCTACTTGGGGGTAGGGGCCCCAGTTCTTGGTTGTTGCTTGCTAGTTGTGGCCTTTGCTTCAGCCATGGGGGTTGCGAGGTACTTGTTTGTCCTTTTGTGTTGCGATTTGATGGGCCTACATGAGTTGCTAGTGGGATCGACCCTCGAGGGATGAGAGATTGAGACATTGCCCACTGTTGGGATTTGGGTAGGTGAGGGACCATCATGTTGTCGGACCCTTATGACAAAGGGTATTTTAGGAGTTTTTGTAGGGGTTGTTGTGTGAGTAACTCGTTATGGCACCTTGATGATGAAAGGTTGCTTAGCGGTTGTTTTTGCTGCGTCATGCTAGTTTAATGTCTTAGCGGACGATTGTTGTGGAACATTAACCACAAAGGATGTTGTGGGTGCTTGAGGTGGCACTTTGAAAACAAAGGGAGGCCTCTTGCATGTGGAGGCTATAGGGACCTTTGCCTTGTTAGGAGGCACACGGATCACAAAAGGTTATTGCACAGGTTTGGGCTTGCCACCTATGCCAATTAAGTTTATGACATAGGAAGCATCATCTATGTTGGATTGACTTGCCGTGTCAATCACCAATTGGCCTTGTTCTATCATTCTCTGTAGGTAATCCTGCAAGGCATAATAGTTGTCTATACTATGACCAGAGAACTGGTGGTAATGACAGTATTGGTCCAATTTAAAATGTTGTGGGACCGAGGGCTCATTTGGTACTACTAATGTGGGGTTTCTTAGTAGTTTGCAGTACCTATCATGTTTTTGATTGGTAATCATCGATATATGTTTGTGTTGGATTTGCCCGACTTTCAAGAGTTGCTCCAGTAGTTCAGAGGGTTGCATCAGTAGTGGTGTATATTTTGAGTGGTCCTTACGCTGAAAGTTGTACCTTGGGGTGGCCCCTATCGATGTAGGCAACTTGGCACCAGAGTTGGTAGTTTTGTCAACTAGGGCCTTGGGTTGCTTAGTTGTTGGACCCTAGTTGGTTGCTTTTGTGCTTGCAACCACTGTTGCTACTATTGTGTTTTTCTTGCAAGCATGTTGGTTNTCTTTTGTGCTTGCAACCACTGTTGCTACTATTGTGTTTTTCTTGCAAGCATGTTGGTTTCTGTAGGCCACATAAGCTGGGTCATTGCTAGCTTGCACTACTTCCTCTGTGCTTTTTCTTGGGCAAAGTTTTGGCTAAGAGACTTTGGAGCTAGATAATATAGTTTGAACTTGATGAAGTCAATCACTGCACCTTTGAAGATGGTCAGTAGATGTGTCTCTATTAGGGGTTCATGGATTTCACTCAATGCAACATTCCAACATTGAAGAAATTTTAGCATGGGCTCTAGAGGCCCCTACTTAACCTGCATGAGCTGGTCAAGGGTTGCTTCAAGCTTTAGGTTGTACCTAAAGCATGTCACAAACTAGCTTATGAGATCCTCCAAAGAGGAGATTGAGGCCTTGGGGAGTGTGTAATAAAAGTCCAAGGCCTTGCTAGTGAGTGACATGGGGAACATGCACATGATAACATGTAGCCAAGCTTGAAGGAGTAGGCATTCAGATCAAAATGTGACCAAGTGTGCATTGGGGTCCCCTTCACCATTGTACTTGGTGAATTGTGGCAGCTGGACCCTAATTGGAAGAGTTAGAGGTGGTACCATAGTACTAATGAGATCATCTTGATAGAAGTCCACTACCTTGATGGTGTTAGAGGAGGTAGCCTTAAGTCGGTTGATCTCCTCCATCAAGCTTTGGATTAGTTGGAATGCTTGATTCAAGCTTAGGGATGTGCCAGCCGGTTGCATTGGTTCGGCTTGGGTTGGTTGCATAGCATAGGGCAGAATTGTTGGTTGTGGAGTTTTCTAGTTTAATGTTGTAGCATATGGTTGTTGCCAGTTTAACGTCGTAGCAGACAGGCGTTGCTAGTTTAACATCATAGCAGACGATTGTTGCTAATTTAATGTCATAGCTAATTGGCGTTGATGTCTTGGCTGAGTGATGGGTGCGGTGATCGAAGTAGGCCATAGAAAAGTGGGTTGGACAGACACCGCAGACACCAATGAGATAGGTGGAACATAGGATACTTGAGTTGTTTGGGGCTGGGAGGTGGCCCCTACATGAGCATAGTGTTGGAAAAATGCATTAGTTGCTTGCAAGGAAGGCTAAATTAGCATGGTCACCATCTCAGAGAGGATGGGTGGACCAAATCCAAGAGGGACTATACTAGGGGGTGGTTGTTGAAAGACAATGTGGAGGAGGCTCTCATGCTCGAAGTGGGCCTCAAAATCATCTTCTTTCTTCTATGAGGATTTCTCATGTGTTGTCCTTGCATCATGCTTGTTTGCAGAGATAAGTTGAGACAACAACTGGTGGTAGGACTTCGTGAGTGGGATTATGTCAAACAAGGAGGGGTTGTACTCTTGTCCATTTTAGTGGACTTGCTCGTAGTCCTATTTTGCCTCCAGGTTAAGGTAATCTACTGGTAGTCTTGCTTAGATTTTGGCACAAACGAAATTGTATTGTTCAAGGATTAGTGTGGCACACTTTAGCTGGATTGTGGTATCAAACATGTTAGATATTAATGTGGAAGGTTGATCTAGATTCATATTCATAAATCAGGTTGTGAAAGTTGCTATCTGTAGAAAATAACTAACTCTGAAAATGAAAAAAAAAATGACTAAATCTTCCAGTAGCAAGAAAGTGGATAAGTGTAAAAATGAAAGAAAAAAATGCTAAGTATGAAAATGTAGAAAAAAATGCTAAGTGTGAAAACTACTAAAAATGGCCAACTCTGGCGCTACACTTGCTACGTTGGAGCTTGCTATGCTCTAAGAACTTGTTATGCTCTCTAGAACATCTAGAGTTTTGACTAAGTGCTAATCAAAAATGTAGACAGAAATGGTTCATG
Organism: Gnetum montanum; assembly: GCA_015680685.1. NCBI lineage: Eukaryota > Viridiplantae > Streptophyta > Gnetopsida > Gnetales > Gnetaceae > Gnetum > Gnetum montanum. Next base: position 137,161 of record MNCI01004358.1, read on the forward strand.
CCCTCCTTCTAGCACCAAAAATAGTAGCATTTGAAAATGTCGGTGGCTAGAACATTGAGAGGTTATCAGTCACATAACCTAACCCTGAATCCGTGTGAGGGTTGTGTCGGAGAAAATGGAAACAAGGTGCCTTGAACAGTCTTTTCGATCAAACAGGGACTTACGTGGTGTTAAAATGATCGTATGTGAAAAGATTTTATACTACGTTATGTGTAGCCATCAGGTTTGGCTAGTAGCAGGATGTCCTAGCCTGAGAACAATGATGTGAACATGCAAATATGTATGAAATAGTAAGAAAGTGCAAGAATTACACTAAATGCCAAAGAGAAATGCTGGAGAAATACAATAGAATTTAAGAATAGTAGTGCACTGCTCCAAAAGAGGGAGCATGGTTAATTCACAAAGGTATACATAGTGTACCATTGGCATAATGGGAATGTAGTCACAGCCTCGGTGGCATTGGGTCATGAAGTCTTGTGCTTGTCATGATGAATTGTGCCTACCAGATTGGCCATCGTGATGTACCGTGCAATGTTTTGCAGGGCTACAATAGGGTTGCAGTGGGCTATGATATACAACTTTGCCTCTCTGCCAGTGTGGTGTGCTCTAGGTCTTATTCATCCATGGATCTTAGTGCCAAGATACAAAAATGCCAAATGCCAAGTGCTTAAAAAGGCTTACATCTAGGGAATGCCAGCCACTTGGGAATGCTAATGGTCCTGGAATGTAACCACTGGCAGATGCCAACATTTAAGGAATGCCAAACCTTGGGGAATGCCAATAGTCCAGGAATGTAACCCTTGGGTTCCTAGGGTACTTATAGGGCTAGGGCTAGCCCAAAATGTGGATCAGGTATCATGTGGCAATGCGGTGGATGGGACCATGCTTATGCTCATTCAATGTTACATGCGAGACATAGGATGCTTGTAGTGTCAAGCTAGCTATGCTGTGCTACGCTGCATAGCTTGAAGACTATGCTATGTTGGGCTACACTACATAATGTGACATGGTGCTACGATGTGCGATGTTATTGTTGGCAACCGTTTGGGATGTGACCGCCAACAAGTGTCCTCGAACAAGATTTAGGTGCTTGCTAGTCTTCTGGAAACACCAAGGCCCAGATACCTCCAAATAGAATTAGTAGTTAATGTGAGTATGTGTGTGTGCTGTTGCAGTGTGCGGTTGTAAAAAATGAAATGATTACATTGTGTGTAAACTACAAATGACTTATCTTAAAGACATTCAGCCAACTTTGCCAAGTACTGGGAGTTATTAAGAGTTCCTATTTTGTTCAATTACCTAGTCTACGCAGTTCTTATAATACCTACTTGTAACAAATAAAGTTTTGCAAAAACATTAGAGCAAAACTCTGCAAATCTACTTCTAATTTTTCCCAGAGAAAGAGATAGTTCCACAAGAAAACTAGAAATAGAGTGAGATTCAATGGAAATAGAAAGAAGAGAACAAGAAAGCAGATTTGTGTAAAGATCTCAAATGTTTAAACAAGGTAAAATGATACAAGTAAACACTTCACAATAAAGGTATCCCAAACTCAATAGCTACAAATTGTTCAAACTTCCAAGCCTCAAATAAGCAATTTCTTTAAGACAATCCTACTATGCTACCCAAAAATTTGCTACGTACACTATCACGTACGAGACTCTATTTTGGCTAGATAACCGATGTCAACAATTGCATTCAACAGAACCTTCAAAAGACTTGACAATTTCTAATTGAAATACCATGGAGATTCACTTTAAAGATAAAATAAATCTATTCTGGTCCTATCAAAATACCAAAGATTTTCTGAACCCTCTTGACTATTGAATCGTTCAATGGCTTGACTACATGTAGAGGCTCTCTTACAACAATCTCAATAGCGGTTCTTATACATTGCACAATAACAAAATTCACTACTAAAATGCTCTTAAGGCTTTCAAACACAAGCTCTTCTATGGAAAAATTTTAATAGAAATTTTCTATCGTGCAACAAGAATAATAAGAGCAATCTAAAAATCCAAAAATTACTTCCCAAACATGATACTATTTAAACCACTAGCTAAACAATTTAAAAAAAAATAAAAAAAATAAACATAACTCACAGGACTATGACAAAGAGGTTGAAATATTTTCTTTAGCAAGTCATCTTACAAGCAATCTTTCACAATGTCTTCTTTACAAATGCTCTTCCAAGACCCAAAGTGTGTCTCCAAGTGAGAGCTAGTAATGTTAGATCCCTCGCGTCCTAGTCCTTCTAACCCCTGAAGCCTTTTTATAGGGTTCAAAAGGTAGCTAGACTTTTTAAAATATCTTGGCTAACTTCTCTCCCAAGTAAGGAAGTTATAACTTGCCCAACAAGTTAGGAGATATTACTTGGCCAACAAGTTAGGAAGTTGTAACTTATACATAAAGTTAGAAGAAAATCATGTTCACATTGGCATGTGTAAATATTACAAATATTACTTCTATAAGCAATAGCCTATATAATATTTTTTGAAAATAAATCCAAGATCTCCAATTTATTTTAATTATTTTATTTAGGATTTTAATTACTAAATTTCATTAAGCCCTAGTAATTCTCATGAAAGTAATTTAGCATCCACCTTAGTGTAGACGTTGGTGTTGGAAGCTGTATGGTTTTTTAAATGAAGAAAGCTGGTCCTTATAAATTTGTATAAATAAATCATCTGTATTTGCATTTTAAATCCGCATAAAATTTGCTGCTGGCTTTCTTGGGAAAATGATCATTGGAAAAAAAATTTGAATATGGTGGTGGTTACTTGGCGCCATTAAAAACGCCTTCGAATGTGAAGGCCGAATTTGAAGGCGCCAGGCTTGGAACTGCCCAATTTCTACAATCAGTTTCAAATTATTCCACCTTGCCAAAATTGTATATCAACTGCCACCATGAAAGAAGGCCTTGCCACTGCATCCAGTAATGTTGCCACGTGGTGTTCAATTGCTATCGGCATGTGCCATTTCTGAGAGTGCCCCAGTATTCAGAGGCCAGTATGCTGGAACCCAGTAGCTTGTTGATGTTGAATCCTCCAAGGGCTTTGCTGATGTTTTTGAAAGAGAACTAATTTCCTTAGTTTTTCTTCCAGTTATCAAATTCACAATTTAACCCACCTCTATCCTCCGTTCCAACAAGCATTTCAAGGGAGCAACCAAAGCAAATACGTGCACATTTTAGATTTCTTTGGACTTGGTGGCCCCATTGTTTTGTTCATCTGTTGAATCTGACAAATATTAGGAGGCGCTACAACCAGAAAATGTGTTAACGCCCTTATCCTCTCTGATGGTTTTCATAATCCAACACGTACACATTCATTGCTTGATTGCATGTAATACACCATCCCACCATGAAGTAAATCACCACAAAGGGAAGAATCACGGGAGCAAGATTAGAGTAACAGAGAGCAATGGTGATGGTAAGCGTATCAGCAAGAACCTTGGTGGCAGGGTTGCACAAGAAATTAGTGTGCAAGAGGAAGGCTAGGCCGACATAGGTTCTTCCACTGCTGCGTCCACAGGTGCACGTAGTCACATGAAGACTAGAGAATAAGACAATAGAAAAATGCCTCGACCCGCAAATCTCTTACGACTTACGAGGAAACAGCTGTGCTTTCTGAGCTTTGATGTTTTTCATTGAGCAAACCCACGTAATTAGCAGCACCTGCTATCCTTTCTGCAAGGGATTTACCCCTTTGCGAGCCATTAACTGGCCCATAAAATTGCAATTGCAGGGTTTCAATAATAAGAAATGATATGTAATATGGACACACTGCAAAACATCAGCGGGAAGCAGCACTATGAAATCTTGTAGCAGAGCTTTAAAGCTTTTTCTCCTTCCCCTTATCTGATGCACACAAGCGTGCCACCTGATCCTGATCCAACATATGGTTTTCCTCTTATTTTACATGGCAATTTGCAGAATGATGACAAGCATGCTAGTTTGGAAAACCCTGTTTGTGCTGATTCAATTCTGCAAACAAACTCTTCCTGTGTGTTTGAGAGAAATTATCCATTTTTTCTCATATCCAAATATATTTGAGTGGAAGTAAATATACCATCCAAAAATATACATTTAATTCAGATGAGCACTCTTTTCCAGTTTTACCTTGTGCATTTTCGTAACCACCAACAACATCAACCTCAGATTTTTTTAATTTGAGACTTTTCCAATGGTTTTTCCTAGCATTATTCATATTTTTCCAATGGTTTTAAAATAGATTTTTTTGTTTATGAAGTTGTTTTAAATATTGCCTTTTACCAGTCTCTACTTTTTCTATTCCATAAAATGGCCAAATGTGCCAACATTTCTGCCCCCTTAAAAGCTTAAAGAAATTTATGCAGCCCCATTTTAAAACTGAAACATACTAAAGCTTTTATTGAATTTTTACAGCTGAAAAGAAATCGTTTTGGAGGAAAATAACCTCATTCCTAAAAAAAACAACAAACTGTACATTAGCAAGTCCTTCATTCATGGACTATTCTTGGTATGGAAACAAAATTGTGAGGGTTACTCTAGTAGGAATCCTCATATCTCTAACTATCTCATAGGAAATTTCTGATGTGATGAAGGTTGTTCTGTTGTTTTCCGGATTGGTGGAGCTCTCAACTTGATCTACTTGATCCTTTTCTTTAGCAATTTTCTCATTTTCTTTTTTAGATGAGCTCTTCTGTTCTTCTTCATTGGGTCCTTCATTTTCCTCTTGGGAGACAAAGGCCTCTTCCTATGCCAATGACTCTTCATTGGTTGGTTGTTCTTCTCCCTTCTCCTCTTCTTGGGTGCAATCTTGATATTGCCCCTAAACATTTGACTCTATCTCTAAACCTCTTGTGAGGAATGAGAATTTATCGGACAACCAAGCCATGAAAGGATACTCCTTTGGTGCTCCACATGATCTAGCTTTCAAGCAAGCCTTCAACACATATTCAGGGCAACATCCCATCACATATGGAATAAAAGGCTTTCTCATTTTTTTCCCAAACTCCATCTCCTTTTTCAAATTAACTCTCTCTTACTTTCTCTACTCAACTTGAATTAAAAGATGATGAAATCCTAGGCAACCCAATCCTCTTTTTATAGGTGCTAGAAATTTAAAATTCTCCCCAAAAGTATTCAACCAATTTTTCCTCTTTTTAGGCATTCTAACCACTTGTTACAATCCTTACTAAGTGGTGGATGAGTCATCTTCTCCACTTGTCACACTTGTGGGATTCCACTTGTTTCACTTGTAGGCTTCCACTTACCTCACTTGAAGGAAAACTATTTTCTAATTTAAATAAATTTATCCTAAATATATCTACTATTATAATATACTATCTACTTCTTTAATTATATAAATATATTACTTTGTGTGAGGATATCTTCACGTTGTATGCAATTGTCCAAAATAATGTTTTATATGTAAAACATTATATGGAAATTGCAATTTCATGCCATCCAAAGTTGATAATTTGTAAGTATCCTCTGATAATTGCTTTGTAATTTGAAAGGGACCAATCCATGTCAGTGTAAATTTGTTAGGTTTCTTCATATTCCATAATAAGATAAGGTCCCCCATCTTGAAAGTCTTTTTTAGAGCTTTCCTATCAAACCATCTTTTAATTTGAGAGGTATTCTGTAACAAATTATCCCTTGATTTATCTACTTCAGCTTCTCTTTTAATAAGCAACATCATGAAACTTCTATCTTTATTAGTTTTTTCACTATATCTTTGTACAAATTTAGAAGCTAAGCTTACAATCTTATTTGTAATTCTTGCTAGCAAACCATAAACTAAGTTATATAGTGATGTCTCAATAACTCTCTTAAATCTAATTCGATCTGACCATAACACAGATTGTAGATAATTGATCCAATTTCCTAGATTCCCATCTATCGATTTCTTAATATAAGCAATAAGATTTTTATTAGTGGATTTTGCTAGGCCATTTCCTTGAGAATAATAGTTTGATGAGGAAAATAAGAAAATAGATTTTTCTTATGCCCATTTGATAAACTCTTCAGATTTGAAGGCGGGTCCATTGTCTGACACTAACACTTTGGGTAGACCAAATCTACTTAGAATGTGATGTTCTAAAAACTTAATCACATCTGATGCTGAACTTCCTCTTAGAGCCTTTGCTTCATACCATTTAGTGAAATAATCAATAGCCGTGAGAATAAACTTGTGTCCAGCTCTTGAAGGAGTAATTGTACCAATAAAATCCAAACCCCATTGCTAAAATGGTCTATCTACAACTACTGACATTAAAGGGGCTTTAGCCCTTTTAATCTTGGGCCCATGAATTTAACATTTATAGCATTTTTGAATTTTTGAACTAATGTCTTGATACATGGAAGGCCAGTAATATCTATATCAAAGTATATGTTGCATAGTTGACTTAGGGGATTCATAAAATAAATTCAAATGATCATGAAATTATTCCAAAATGAAACTAATTTGATCATTATGAACACATTCCAATAAAGCTCCTTGAAAATATTTTCTATATAATATACCATCTTTGACAACAAATCTTTGTGCTCTTTTGAAGAAAGTTCTCTTTTGACTTGCAGTTAAATTATTTGGGATTTTTCTTTTATTAAGAAATTTGGGAATTTCGTCATACCAATTCTCTTCATGGGTGTCAGGTGTACATACTTCACTTTCTCTAGTCATTAACCTGGCTAATCTCATTCCCTTAATTGTTTTGCATATTTGTAATGAAAATCTGAAACTTTGCAACTTTATAAGCGATTTTCCTTTTTTTAATCCAATATCATTTTGGGCTAGGAATCGCTTAACTACAGGTTCAATTAGCATAATGTGGACTAATGAACTTTCTAAATAATATTTAAAATGCTAAAGTGATTTAATGACTGCAAAAGCTTGTTTCTCTAAGTTTGAATAGTTTAATTCTGAACCTTTCAACTGATACCCAAAAAAT
>MNCI01004358.1:146299-158062 GCA_015680685.1 Gnetum montanum
TATAGCTTCACTAAAGTAGTCATTTAGTGTAGTTAAGTTTGGAGTTCTCCTTAACCAAATTGAAATGTTGGGGTTGATAGCCTTAAGATAAGTTTCTTTAAACATTTCTTCTGATGGCCTATATTTTCTTTGAAAGAGTCCATAAATTCATTGAAACTTGATATTAAAATCTCTAATTGACTCTTTAACTCCTTTCTTACCTTGTATTAGCCAACAGTATAGTTGTTGTTGATCTAATTGATTACCAAACTAGCCTAAGAAAAGATTCTTCATGTCATCCCACCTTGTAATACTATTATTTGGTAAGTTCAAATACCAAATCTGAGCCATATCCTTTAGATTTGATACAAACAACCTACAAGCTTGACCTTGATGTTGAATATTTGCATGAGCTAAAGCTTACTCAAACATGTGAATATATTCTTCAGCTAAATAAGCTTTTCCAAGAATGAAAGGCTTAGGAAAAAAATTGTAAACTACCTTAGGAATATCATTGTAATTTTGAAATCCTAATGGTGTAACTCTTTGCCAAGGATTTGCCATCCTATTCCTTTGGATAGTTGAACTCTTAGACTTTCTAGATCTTCTCTTATAGATCAATAAACCAGATATAATGGGTGATCTTCTTGATCTTCTAGTTTTCACTCCACTACTTGTCCCTAATTCAAAAACTTTCTTTTGTTCTTCTTCTGATGAAGAATCAGTCTTAGAATCAAGAATATCTTTTGAAACTTTTAAATTTTCCAAACTATCAATCTTCTTGGTCATGAACTAAAAATATCTAATTTCTTAACCCTTTATAGTAACAAAGAATGGTTGATGTGCTAAAATTATAAGGCTTATGAACCTAGAGGCTAAATTTTCAGCCCTCCTTCTAGCGCCAAAAGAACTATTGACAACTGTTTGGGATGCGACCACCAACGAGTGTCCTCGAATAGGATTTAGGTGCTTGTTGGTCTTCTGGCAACACCAAGGCCCAGATACCTTCAAATAGACCTAGTAGTTAATGTGAGTATGTGTGTGTGTTGTTGCGATGTGTGGTTGTGAAAAATGAAATGATTGCATTGTTTGTAAACTACAAATAACTTATCTTAAAGACATTCAGCCAACTTTGCAAGTACTGTAAGTTATTGAGAGTTCATATTTTGTTCAATTGCCTAATCTACACGGTCCTTATATTACCTACTTGTAACAAATAAAGTTGTGCAAAACATTTGAGAACAACTTCGTGAATCTACTTCTAATTTTCCCCAGAGAAAGAGATAGTTCCACAAGAAAACTAGAAATAGAGCAAGATTCAATGGAAATAGAAAGAAGAGAACAGGAAAGTAGATTTGTGTAAAGATCTCAAATGTTTAAACAAGGTAAAATGATATGAGTAAACACTTCTTAATAAAGCTATCCCAAATTCAATAGCTATGAATTGTTCAAACTTACAAGGCTCAAATAAGTAATTTCTTCAAGACAATCCTAATATGCTACCCAAAAATTTGCTGTGTAAACTATCACGTACGAGACTCTATTTTGGATAGATAATGGATGTCAACAATTGCATTCAATAGAACCTTCAAAAGACTTCACAATTTCTGATTGAAATACCATGAAGATTCACTTTAAAGATAAAAGAAAGTTATTATCGTCTTATCAAAATACTAAAGATTTTCTTAACCCTCTTGACTATTGAATCATTCAACGGCTTGACTACATGCAGTGGCTCTCTTACAACAATCTCAATAGTAGTTCTTATACATTGCACAATAAAAAAATTCACTACTAAAATTCTCTTAAGGCTTTCAAACACAAGCTCTTCTATGGAAAAATTTTAATAGAAATTTTCTCTCATGCAACAAGAACAAGAGCAATTTAAAAATCCAAAAATTACTTGCCAAACATGATACTATTTAAACCACTAGCTAAAAAATTTAAACAAAATAAAAAATAAACATAACTCACAGGACTATGACAAAGAGGCTGAAATCTTTTCTTTAGCAAGTCATCTTACAAGCAATCTTTCACAATGTCTTCTTTACAAATGCTCTTCCAAGACCCAAAGTGTGTCTCCAAGTGAGAGCTAGTAATGTTCGATTCCCAGTGTCCTGGTCCTTCTAACCCCTAAATCCTTTTTATAGAGTTCAAAAGGTAGTTAGAATTTTCAAAATATCTTGGCTAACTTCTCTCCCAAGCAAGGAAGTTATAACTTGCCCAACAAGTTAGAAGATATTACTTGCCCAACAAGTTATGAAGTTGTAACTTATACATAAAGTTAGGAGAAAATCATGCTAACATTGGCATGTGTAAATATTACAAATATTGCTTCTATAAGAAACAACCTATATAATAATTTTTTTAAAATAAATCCAAGATCCCCAATTTGTTTTAATTATTTTATATAGGATTTTAATTACTAAATTTCATTAAGCCCTAGTAATTCTCATGAAAGTAATTTAGCATCCACCTTAGTGTAGATGTTGGTGTTGGCGGCTGTATGGTTTTTTAAATGAAGAAAGCCGGTCCTTGTAAATTTGTATATATAAATCATTTGTATTTGCATTTTAAATCTACATAAGATTTGTTGTTGGCTTCCTTGGGAAAATGATCGCTGGAAAAAAAAATTGAATACGGTGGTGGTTACTTCGTGCCGTTAAGAACGCCTCCGAATGTGAAGGCTGAATGTGAAGGCGACAAGCTTGGAACTGCCTAGTTTTTACAATCAATTTTAAATTATTCCACCTTGCCAGAACCGTATATCAACTGCTACCATGAAAGAAGGCCTTACCACTGCATCCGGTAATCTTGTCGTGTGGTGTTCAATTGTTGCTGCCATGTGCCATTTCTAAGAGTGCCTTAGTATTTGGAGGCCAGTATGCTAGAACCCAGTAGGTTATTGATGTTGCATCCTCCAGGGGATTCACTGATGTTTCTAAAAGAGAACCAATTTCCATAGTTTTTCTTCTAGTTATCAAACTCACAATTTAACCCACATCTATCCTTCATTCCAACAAGCATTTCAAGGGAGCAACCAAAGCAAATACATGCACATTTTAGATTTCTTTGGATGTGGTGGCTCCATTGTTTTGTTCATCTGTTGAATCTGAAAAATATTGGGAGGCACTACAACCAGAAAATGTGTTAACACCCTTATCCTCTCCGATGGTTTTCATAATCCAGCACGTACACATTCATTGCTTGATTGCGTGTAATACACCATCCCACCATGAAGTAAATCACTGCAAAGTGAAGAATCACGGGGGCAAGGACAGAGTAACAGAGAGCAATGGTGATGGTAAGCGTATCGGCAGGAACCTTGGTGGTGGGGTTGCAAAGGAAATTAGTATGCAAGAGGAAGGCTAGGCTGACATAGGATCTTCCACTACTATGCCCACAGGTGCATGTAGTCACGTGAAGACTAGAGAATAAGACAACAGAAAAATGCCTCGACCTGCAAATCTCCTACAAATTACAAGAAAACAGCTACGTTTTTTGAGCTTTGATGTTTTTCATTGAGCAAACCCACATAATTTGTAGCACTTGCTATCATGTTTGCAAGGGATTTACCCCTCTACGAGCCATTAACCGGCCCATAAAATTGCAATTGCAGGGTTTCAATAATAAGAAGTGATATGTAATATGGACACACTGCAACATGTTAGCGGGAAGTAGCACTATGAAATCTTGTAGCAGAGCTTTAAAGCTTTTTCTCCTTCCCCTTATCTAATGCAGACAAGCATGCCACCTGATCTTGATCCAGCATATGGTTTTCCTCTTGTTTTACATGGTGATTTGCAGAATGATGACAAGCATGCTAGTTTGGAAAACCCTGTTTGTGCCGATTCAATTCTGCAAACAAACTCTTCCTATGTGTTTGAGAGAAATTATCCATTTTTCTCATATCCAAATATATTTGAGTGGAAGTAAATATACCATCCAAAAATATACATTTAATTCGGATGAGCACTCTTTTCCAGTTTTACCCCATGCATTTTCGTAACCACCAACAACATCAACCTCAAATTTTTTTAATTTGAGACTTTTCCAGTGGTTTTTCCTAGTATTATTCATATTTTTCCAATGGTTTCAAAATAGATTTTTTTGTTTATGCAATTGTTTTAAATATTTCCTTTTTCCAGTCTCTAGTTTTTTTGTTCCATGAAATGGCCAAATGTGCCAACAGTTACACAGCATAACCTGGTACTACGCTAAAAGTGCCATCATTCTGACAGTTGGCCAATTTGATAGTCACAATGCCAAGACCTGAAATTTTGTGTTGTTTCAAGTTGCTCCTATGTTCTTGAGTCTAAATGGCATCATGGTGTAGCAAAATGTACCCTAGGGGGTAGAAACGTTATGCTAAGTTGGTGCTTATGGTTGATCTAAATTTGGTTGTAGCCCAAGAATTCATCCATGAAGAAGAAGAAGTCATGACCAGGCATGGTATCGATGAGCTAATTAGTATTGGGCATTGGAAAATTACCTTGGTTGCCTTGTTAAGATCATAGGAGTCTATGCAAATGCAAATGCTTCTATTTTTCTTAGGCACAACTATGATGTTGGAGACCCATTCTACATAGTCAACTACCTAGATGAAACCAACTTTGTAAAGCATGGTGATTTCATCATGGACAACCAACGCCACCTAAGGCCTAACCTTACATGCTTTCTATTTTATTGGCTTAATCCAAGGATTGAGGATAATTTTATGGGACTAGCTATGGGTCTAGGCCTAGCATATCCGCATATGATCATGCGAATGTCCTAATGTTGTCGTTTAACACTTTAGTGATGTCTTGGAGATCTAGCAAGGAACTTAACTTTAGTGTTTTTCCCTCACCATTAGGTGTTGTTACAGGAATGAGGGGATCCTCTTTGATTTCCCCTATCTTTAGATCAAGAGCCTTAATTAGATGGTTAGCGATGTCTTTATAGATGCTATGTATTTAGCATAACTTGTAGGCTCAAGGTCTAGGAAATGTGGATTGATGCATTGCTTGATGTCACCATGACGCCTTATGAGGACCAAAAGAGAGAGAAGTCTGCTCAGGCATGGCCATTTTGTAATGCTACAAAACAAATAAACAAAATGTTAAGTAGCACCTATCATAACCAAGATAACATGGACAATTGAATAAAAGGCAATGTAATGAAAATTTGCCTAAGTATGTAATAGGGGTTGTAGAGAAGAGTAAGCATTTGTGTGTGTTGATTTTAGGCTTTGATAGGACATGGGTGCCAATTTTAGGTCCTAGTAGACCATGGTGTGTCAAACACATTTATTCAGGGAAGGGCAGTTGTGATTGGGAAGTGAAATCAACTAAGGCATTGACTAGGTGACCAAAAGTTAGAAATTTTGACTAAGTGTATGTGGCTACACTCTCACCCAACTATGCTCCCATCAAAAATAAGAAATATTTTGGCTAATTCTGGAGTGTAGTCTTAGGTAGATGGGTCATTAAAAAACCATAGGGGGTATAAAAACATCTTTCACTATGGGTAAGCTAGCATTTTGAAACTTAAAAAATGTGAAATCCAAACCATAGACTTGTCATCACAGTTGTTTCACATTGCTAGTAGAAAGTGTAGTTAGAGCCAAGATGATGCGTTGCAGTGGACACCTACACCCTAGACTACTAAACATGAATGGGGAAGAATGAGTAGTGGGCCACCTACTGTAGGCATGCATAGAAGAGAGGAGGAAGCCAACATCTACTAGGTACCCCAACTACACTCTCCCCTTTACCATTTTTCATTTTTTTCATTTTCTATGATGAGGGTTTGAAAGAGGGAATGTTGGTGCCTTACCATGGCAGGGGCCATCATTGTCATGGGTCGCTTTGGCTACACAACTGGGAGCATGTGTGTTGGAAAGGGTTTTTTTTTTTGTTTATTGTGGTGATGAGGGTTTTGCTTAGTCTTGGTAGGGGGGGGGTGCATGTGCAAGGGCATGGTAGTCTTGGCTACAACTATTTCTTTTAGTGGAGATAGTTTTTTATGAAGGTTGTGGCTATAGCAGCAACTAGTGTGATTGCAAATGGGAATGTTGTAGGCTCCCACAAGAGCCACACACAGGGCAGGGAAATAACAATTGTTGGAATTTTTAGGGTGCATAGAGGTTTTTGGAATTTTCTTTTTTGAGTTTTTAAAAAAATTCCTATTTTTTCACATGGTAGATAAGGGTGGAATAGGGATTAAGGCTTTGGCGATGGCTGGGGATGGCTCGTTGTAGGGCAAGGGCACAGTAGGTGTTCTACCCTACAATTTTTTTTGTTGCCCAAGAAAATGCAGGCAAGGGTTAGGCACATTAGGGGACTACTGGAGGCCATGGGGTGTTTGCACCCCATAGTGTGGTAAGGGTTATGGGGGGTGGATGTGTCTAGGAGTGTAGTTGCATGGCCACATGGACCATGAGGGGGAATGCTCAGCACTAAGGACACATGTTCCTGTGTTTTTCTTTCTTTCTTTCTTTCTTTTGAAAAAACAACTATTTGAAAATTTGGGGGTTGGCACAACATGTGGTGCAAGGGCTATAGCCATGGTGGACACTTGGCATGTGCTTCTTCCTATGACAGTGGAGAATGTAGGGCATGTAGGGCATAATGAGGTGAAAAGGATGGTTGGCTATGTATGGCATCGTGGTAGAGCATAGTGCTTGGAGAAAGCATTGGGGTAGTGGTTGAGACCTTGCTCCTCACAAGCCATAGCTAGGACTATACTTCTCATCTTGGAGGCGTAGTTGGTACCAAGTGTTTGAAAAAATGATGTTTGCCCAATAGTTAATTTTTTTGGGACTATGCTCTATAGAGAGCATAGTCAAGGGCTAGAAACATTTCTGGACTAAGATTATGCTCTTCACTATTAAGATCATAGTTAGAGTGATCCTAGAGGTAGAAAAAATTTACCCTATTTCTGGACTATGCTCTCTACTAAGGTAGCCCAAAGTTAGAAAAAATTTGCTACTTTCTAGACTACACTGTCTCCAGAGTTAGAAAAATTTTGGAAAATTTTGTAAATTGCACTTAATGTTAAACTTGCAAAATGTATCAATGCCAACCTATAACAATGCAAACCTGCAAATTATAACAATTCTAAAATACTAAAATATGCAAACTATTATGGTGCTAAATGTGCAAACATGTGGAATAAGCCTTTAATCCTATGCAAAATGTGTTGTATCCTAGTCAGTACGAGGTGCATCAAAGATATTGGTTAAGATCCTATACCCCCTATACCCATGGGGCCCCAGAGGGTGTTTCCAAAATAAAAATTTTTGCTAGTCTATGTTATGTTGCTAAACTTAATTTAATGGTTTTTAAGTCAAAATTTCATCTATCGATGTATACTAACACTTTTGTTTTTTGCTTGTTCTATGCAAAGTGTTGTTGAAGCCTATATTGATTATCATAGAGCTCGTGGGCATCTTGTGTTGCATGAGTGAGCTTGTTTCTAACATGGTTGCACTAGATATGCAAGTGGACTAGTAGGTAGTGTGGTTCTAGCTAAGGGTTCATGAGTTTCTAAAATTCCTACTGTAGCAGCTTAGTAAGATCATGTGGTCACACTTAGCAATTAAGTCTACTGGCACCATCACTAAGACATTATTACCTGGGGCTAACTAGGACATCCTGAGGTTCATGTCTGATGAGCCCACTACTAGTAGTGATGGAGTAGGTGGTTTAGACAAAGGTCCTAGGGGTGCTTAGTACTTGTCTAGGATATTACATATTACAGGGTTTAGTTGCTATAACAAGATAAACATCCTTTTTGCTACTATGCACATGCACACCCTATTTTAGAACCACCTGGCACTATTTACTATGTTGGAGGGTAAGTGCTCTTATGGTTTTCATAGCATATATTTTACTACTTGTTCATGCTCTTGCTAACTGCTCGTGCTTAATGCTAGATTTAGAGTTGATGAGAGGGGCCTACATGATGTGATAGATACTCTAGATTTGATCCACACTCCCCTAAAGGTATTCTCTTCTAGCCCATATGTTTAGGAAGCTATATGTGAGTAGGTGGGGTTTGATTTGGAGGCTTACCCTACTCACTACACAAGGATGTATGAGAAGTGCAAGGCCCATGACTAGCTAGATGAGGAGTGGGTTACGAGTGAGATTAACATCGATGAGATTTTTGCACCACCATATGTCTCACACTTTGTTTATGCCACATATGTACCTACTATTTTAGCTCTTAGAATTACTCACATTTTTCCTATTAATTTTCCTTTTGCACAATGTTAACATTTTTTTACCTTTTGATGCAGCTGTAATAGCTTTAGGAGAGGTAATGATGGTCACCACATGTTGCATAGAGACCACCCCCATAATGAAATATGGTGATGTAAAGGGTACACAACATTGGTTGTGCCACAAGGCCTTAGATGCATTGACCACTAGGCTCACACATGCAAGGTTGATAGACCTATTTTTGGCCCTTAGCCCAAGTACTTTGGTGGCTAAAATGGTCACCATCATTGACTCCTTTAGCAATCATGTCTAATAGTTTGTCACCTACATGTGCGATGTGAGGGTATTTCTTGACATTGGCAAGGAATTTTTTGCCAAATTTTTTCAACTCCCCACTAATGGCCTATTGACTATTGACAAGGCCAACAGGGAGGTGGGTTGTAGAGGGGAGATCAAGGATTGGTTGGATGCCACTTGAACTCATAAGGGCATACCAACCAAGGACATGCTTATGCCTAAGGTGAGAGAGCTCTACCCTCTTTTCTATGCTCCCTCCTTTTCAAAGCTGCTCTCCCAAGGAAAGATCCTTGGGGTGGAGTAGGTGTAGGTCATGAAAGAGATACTACTAGAGGGCACAAGGTTCAACTGGGCTACCTACATTCCAATTGGCTTGCATGCGGAGATCTCCTAACTATGATTTAATATCTAAGCAAGATCCCATGTTCACTTTGCATTCTTCGTAGGATACCTACAAAGGTTTTTGGAGCTATTGATTGTACACGATGGTAGGAATTTGGTGATGGAAGATCAGGAGTAGCTTTCAAAGCCATGCATCAAGCACCTATTCATGAACACAATGGGATAGGACCCCCTTGAAGGAGATCGATGAGTCATTTTCAATAATGACCAAAGGTCTTGTGAGGTAGTCACACTATTCGTGTGATAGTGTAGGCAACGCACCTTTGGTTGGCACTAGAGATGTGGCTAAGATGGATCATCCAAGCTAAAAATCAAGATGCCACATGCTACAAAGAAGGTTGCTCTTGATGCTGAGAGGCCAAGCAATAAGAAAATCCACATCAAGTTTCAAAGCTTGCACATAAAGGTTGTAGGTTAGTATGTATAACTTGCTAGATGCATTTATTATATTTATGTATGTTTATATTTTCAAGTTTTTGTGTTATGTTATACTACTCTACTAATGATTATGTGTGCATATGTTGATTTCAGAGACTAGAGAGAGGGATGCTAAAGCAATAGTAGATGTGGAAATAGAAGAAGCACCTCCCCAGGTTCAAGAGGGGGAATCTTATGAAGATGATCTACCAAGCAGAGTAGAGATCCTCCAACAATTGGAGGAGGGGGGGCTTCTTCATCCCCATGAAGATGACTTTGATTGTTTATTTGACATTGTATAGCTAGGTGACGCTCTTGCACTTATGCCTGAGGGCTTGCTAGGTAATTACTTCGTGTTTCCTTTTGTTATGATGCTTTTTGCTCTAACATCCTCAACTATTCAATTGTATGCTAATTGCATCATTTTGCTTCAGCCTTGGATGTGCCTGCAAATAGTCGAACATCTACCTACCACATGGAGCCATGGGTAGACATGCTTGACAAATTTACCTTATGTTGGTACATTTTGGCCATTTCATAGAACAGGGAGCTTTTAAAGATCCATTGCACAGCAATTTTCGATGTTGAAAGATTGGAGGAAATGCAGGAGTCACACATATACCAGAATCTTGAAGAACTGCCATGGCCCTATGTTTGTGATTCTGGTTCTCCCGAAAACCTTGACCACCTTAATTGCATAGATTCTCTTTGGCAGCCTTTCACTTTTGCTTCGGCCATTTTTGAAAAGTTCTCACTTCATTATGTTTTTGAAGCAGCATATTTGACCTATGTTTCTCGTTTTATGACATTACCACTCAATTTGGATCTTGGAGGGTTTCGTGGCCTCAGGTGTCGCATCATCGACACAAATGCAGTAAAAGAAGATTTCAAATGCTTCCCTTCTTCTTCGTCGCCTTTGCCTATTGGTGTTTTCGCTTGCGATGCAAGCAAGGTCAAGTCACCCTTGTTAAAGGGAAGGCATTGCTTTGGCTTTTGTCCTTTCATGAAATACGTTTCTACGGCAATGTCTAGATTCTTAGCTATTACTTTGGATCGGCTTTTGGAGCTAACGAGCGCTAGGGCCATAGCAAGAAACCTGAATGTGAATGCTACCTTACAAGACAATGATTTTTCTAACAAGAAGGCCAGGAGTCGCAACAATAACGTGAAGGTGATCTTTGGAAATGGCGGCAACGCCGTAGGAGGAGGTTGAGGTGGTTAGACGTGTCATTTCTGACATTTATGTCAGCCGCAGTGGGTTGATCAACCTACCGGTTGAAACGTCGACGCTAAGTAATAATATTATCAGTTGCACAGTTTTTAGGAAGAGGTACTTGGATGAGAAGACTGGTCATAGGATTGGGCTGTAGGAGTTTCAAGAGATGATCAAGGAGCTATTTGTACTCAATGGTGTGTTGAATCTTGGCGATTTTATTCCCGTGCTTGGGTTGTTTGATTTTTAGGGCTATGTCTGCTACATGAAAAAGGTGAGCAAGAAGCTGAACATACATGTGGGCGAGGTAATAGACGAACACTGGAAGTGTATGTAGAGCATAGAAATGTACACCTCTCAAGATCTGGTGTATGTTCTCCTATAATTGGCAAATGATCCACAAATTGGCCTCAGACAGACAAGGGTAAAGGCGTACATGTAAGAAATTGTTGCTGGCAGAACCGAAAGCTCTACAACTCTCATGGAATGGGGACTCATAGAGCTTCTTTGTAGCCCCACATCAATAGAATGAGCCAAAGCAGAACTTCATTTAGTAGTAGGCCGCAATCAATAGAATCAGATATCCCAAATGTACCCTTCCTTGTGGGGATCCCTAGAGAAACAATGCGTTTACCTCCAGTGGCACTGTTGCTGGTTCTACGCTCAACCAAGGAGGCCTGCACCATTAATAGCTACCATTCTAGGATGAATCTGGATGAGATTTTGGGGTCAACAAGGTGTAATGGGAAACATTTTGTGTGATAAAACTTGCATGCCAGAGAAGCTGAATCTGATGTTTCCATAATGACGATTTGGATCTACGTTCAAGCACCTATAGTACTGGGTAACACAAGAAGAAGGACATATCTCTTTTAACAGCAAAGGACTTGAATGAATGCAAAGATGGTGAAGGAAAAAATGACATTGCAGAACAAGAGGAGAATCAAGATGACAAAGATCATGTTCTTTCATCAGAAATGGCAACATACCCAACGATTGCTCTTGAATTCAGGTGACTACGTCGGAGTGAAGATGTGACACCATTTGGCACATGGCTAGACAGAGATGCCGTAGATCAGGGAAGCATTTAATGTTTTTAACAACTTTATGACCAAGTATGAAGATCACACATGGTCCGGAATGTGGATTAATTTCATGGTTTTATCACTTAATTATACAGACAAGATGGTGTAAGCATCAAGTTAGGGGCCAATGATATAACTCCCCAATAGATCCTAATAACTCTAT
>MNCI01004358.1:158511-204448 GCA_015680685.1 Gnetum montanum
CACCAAAAATATTTGTAACTTACCTAACTACCTATGAGACCCTATAAAAGGGCTTCAAGGGTAGGAAGGAAAGGGTTCTCACTCTAGGTCTTAAAGGGGGAAGGAAAGAGCATTTCAAAAGAAGAAATTGTGAAAGATTTCTTGTAAGATGACTTGTTAAAGACAACATTTCAATATCTTTTTCATAGTCCTATGAGTTATGTTTATTTTGTGTTTTGTTTAAATTTTTTAGCTAGTGGTTTAGATAGTATCATGCTTGGCAAGTAATTTTGGGATTTTTAGATTTCTCTTATTATTCTTGTTGCATGATAGAAAATTTCTATTAAAATTTTACCATAGAAGAGCTTGTGTTTGAAAGCCTTAAGAGCATTTTAGTAGTGAATTTTATTATTGTGAAATGTATAAGAACTGCTGTTGAGATTGTTGTAAGAGAGCCTCTGAATGTAGTCAAGCCATTGAACGATTCAATAATCAAGAGGGTTTAGAAAATCTTTGGTATTTTGATAGGACCAGAATAGCTTCTTTTATCTTTAAAGTGAATCTCTGTGGTATTTCAATCAAAAATTATCAAGTCTTTTCAAGGTTCTGTTGAATGCAATTCTTGACATCCATTATCTAGCCAAAATAGAGTCTAATACGTGATAGTTTATGCAGCAATTTTTTTTAGGTAGCATAGTAGGATTGTCTTGAAGAAATTGCGTATTTGATCCTTAGAAGCTTAAACAATTCATAGTTATGGAATTTGGGATAACTTTATTGCAAAGTTTTTACTCGTATCATTTTACCTTGTTTAAACATTTGAGGTCTCTGCACAAATTTGCTTTTTTTTTCTCTTCTTTCTATTTCCATTGAATCTCGCTCTATTTTTAGTTATCTAGTGGAACTATCTCTTTATCTGGGAAAAATTAGAAATAGATTCATAGAGTTGTGCTCAAATGTTTTTGCAAAACTTTATTTGTTACAAGTAGGTATTATAAAGACCACATAGACTAGGCAATTGAACAAAATATGAACTCTAAACAACTCACAGTACTATGCAAAGTTGGCTGAATCTCTTTAAGATAGGTTATTTATAGTTTTACACACAATCCAATCATTTCATTTTTCACAATAGCACACCACAACAGCACACACACATACTCACATTAACTACTAAGTCTATTTGGAGGTATTTGGGCCTTGGTGTTGCTAGAGACCAACAAGCACCTAAATCCTGTTCGAGGACACCCGTTGGTGGTCGTGTCCCAAACGGTCACCAACACCTTCATGGTAGATGTTATGGAGGACATGGTGGATTGCCTACAAAAAATAGATCCCAAGCTTGGTATATTTTCTATGTTTCTTTGATTATGTTTCTTTACCAATTGAAAGCTTAGTTTGTGGCTAGAGTTGATTTGCTTGTTACATGCCAATAGGTTCCAAGCTTTGTTGGGATCCAAGCAAGGTAGTAAAAGTGGATGTCCTCCATGAACTCCCTTCTAAGGTAGATTAGATGTCTTGTCACATGTACAAGACAATAAGTGCATGCTTTCCTATGTGAAAGTATTGTGGATCTGTAGGCACTCAAATAAGCATATGTGGAAATGCATGCATGAGCTCTAGAAGAGAGGGAGCAACTAGGACATGAAGATCAGGGATCTTTAGTCCTAAAATGAATTTTTGGTTGCTAGGCCATAGGGAAATATCACATAGAGGACCTTTGAGATAGACTATGCTAGATACTGGTTAACTCTTAGAGGCAAAAATGAAGCCATGTGGAAGATAATTGAACTATAGTTGTAGATGGATCTGCTTGCCTAGAAAGACCAAGATCAAAAAAATTATAGCACTAAGGTGTATAGGTGCAGATAGACTCAAAAGACTCACAAGCGCTAGTACAAGAGTGAACATTATGCATACCTTAGATGGTACAAGGAGGAGTTTGTTAAATTCTATCACCTTGAGATGTTCCTTGAGGTGACTAGCAGAAAATAGGCTTATGAGTTGTTCACTTGACATATAGTAGTGGGTGGATCTCCTAAGAGATAGATTGTCACCCCATCAGGAGAGGCTTCTTCTGTGACCTTTTCCATGGAGTTGCTTGCATGGACTATTGTGAACAAAGGAAAGATCCTTGCAGGGATTAACTTTAGCTAGGAGAATTGGACATGACTTTTAGAGGTTGAGATCCTCCAACATTTGGAGGATGGCCTTGACAATTTGCCTCTAGATGATGCCAATGTAGGACCCTCTCACATTAGTTTTTTATTTACTTTTCTACATGTGTTATGTGTTATCTTATTTATAGGTTTTACTTATTGACTAGTTTTGTTATGGTTGTGGCAATAGGCACCAGGAGATGCTATGTCCCCCAATGGTGTAGTGAGGAAAGAGGGACCTCCTCCACCACCTAGTACCATCAATTGAGCATGTCTTGATGTAAACCTATTGCTAGGCATTTTGAATTTTTATTGTATTTTTTCTTCTCACATGACTCATGCTATGTAGTACTATCCATGTGATATTTAATGCATGTGTTGCTATATGCCTAATGGGTAATGTGCAAACTTTTCTTTATGTCTTATTCTATTTTGTTTTACTCTTACTATGCTTGTAATGCGATGGATTAATGCACTAAGTTTGGATTATATTGTGATAAGGTAACTAGGCCATTACAAGCCCCATGCTAGTTTAGGGCCGCAGTAGGAGGTCCTATGCTAGTTTAAGGCCATTTCAGGATGTGAATTGCCAGTTTAAGGCCATGGCAAGCTACGTTGTTAGAATTATATATGGTAGTTTAAGGCCATTCTAGGCCATACGTTGCTAGTTTAGGGCCATTATGAGAGGGAAAATGCTAGTTTAAGGCCATTTTGAGCCATGATTATTGCTAGTTTAAGGTCATTTTAGGCCATAGATGTAGAATTACAAGTGGTAGTTTAAGGCCATTCTAGGCCACATGTTGCCAAATTAGGGCCATGGTGGGCCATGCAATGCCAATTTAAGGCCATGGTAGGCCATGAATTTCTAGTTTAGGTCCATGGGGGGCATGTAGTGCTAATTTAAGGACATGGTGGGCCGCATGTTACCAATTTAGGGCCATGGTGAGCCATCCAATGCCAATTTAAGGTGGCCATGCATTACTAGTTTAGGGCCATAGTAGGCCTTGCAATGCTAGTTTAAGGCCATGGTAGGTCACACATGCTATTTCTCTCTTTGTGATTTTAGATTTTCTGATTTTTATGCATTTTTATGTTTTTCATGCATAAGCTAATAACTGTTAATGGAAAAGCTAAACAAGTAACTACGTAGACCTAGCAAAATGCATAAAGAAAGTAAGTAAACATGCCAACAAAGCAAACAATGCATAATCTAAGTAATAAAGCTTAGTATAAATGTGTAGGCTAATGCAATATAGGAAAAGAATGAAATGTAAATGAAATGCAAATGTACAAGCAAAGGACAGATAAACACCTAGCATGTGTTGGACTAAGAAGATTCCTTAGTTGTGCAGTTGCTTCCTAACTTGGTATGGGTTAGGGGGTGTGTAGAGCCTAGATGGGACTATACGATACTCCCCTTGACCTTTGTCAGCTATGTTAAAGGGAAATTCTACCCCCAAAACATCCTTTGAGAGGTCGTTGGCTTCTTCTACTTGTTTGAGTGGATTTTCCTCATATGTTTCACCATCATCCTTCACTGTGGGTGTGTCATCAGGTGAAACATTACAAAATATTTGATCTTAGTGTCTTGACTACAAATTTGGCTAAGTGTCAAAATGGTGGCACTTTGCCCAAATTTTTTAAAGTGTTGAGTGTAGTTAGCTCCAACTATTAGTTTTTCAAAAACTTTTCTGCGTGTTGAGTTACGTGTCTCGCATGTAACATGGGGCAAGTGTAGCAAATTGCAAAAATTTTTATAAGTGTTGTGCTACACTCTAGCATTGTAGCTGTTATGCTCTAGCACTGTAGCTATTACACTCTAGCTATTACGCTTGACACTATAATTGTTACACTCAACACTATAGCTGCTATGCTTTACTATGCTCTAGAGCATAGAAAGCGTAGCCAACATACAAATGGCCAGTTTTGCAAAAATATTTATAAGTGTTGTGCTATGCTCCCATTACCCCTGATATGCTCGAGAGTGTAGCTAGCACCTTAGTGGCCAATTTTGCCTAAGCGTCAAGCCAGAAGCTGTCAAGCTAGCTTAGCATGGAAGAGACATTTAGCAAATTTTCTAACTCTTAAGGCTTCCTCATCTACTACACTCCAGAGCATAGCTAGTGTAGCAAGAATAAGAATTGCATTTTTTACCAAATTCTTCTAAGTGTCCATGCTACGCCTTGCCCTGTGCATAACACGGGACAAGCATAACAGCTAGAGTTACAAAATTTTTAAACGTTTCTAGTCACCTATAAACATAGAAACCTTTTTCTAAATTATTTTGATAGTCCACCTACCACACTGCCATGTGGTACCTAATCTACATTTGGGGCTAATCCTAGCCTTATAAATATCCCTACATCCCAATGTTTTAGAAGGGGGGGAGGGGCTTCCATTTTTCACTAGTTGCTAGTTGAAACTCTCATTTGGTATTTGCCATTTTGGCATCTTGGCATGTAGCTTTGTGGGTGAATGAGACCCATATCACACCACATCGGCAAAGAGGCATAGCTACATCGCATGGTACACCAGAACCCTATTGCAGCTCTGAAAAACACCACATAGTACACTATGATGACCAACCTAATAGGCACAATTCATCACGGTGAGCGCCAGACTTCATGGCTTGACATCATTGAGATTATGACAATGCTTCCATTGTGCCTATTATGCACTGTGTACCTTCTAAGATCCTTTTTGGAGTTAACTATGCTCCCATTTGGGGTGGAATTCCATTTCTCTCTCCCATTTCTAGCATTTTCTTACATTTTTCTTGTGTCTTTTCACACTTTTTTTCACATGTCGTTACACTGTACTACACTTGGGCAGTAGTCTCTACTAGTTAACACCCTCATTTTAGTTGAAACCCTTGGCTACACTTGCCCCTATTCTATGGCTATGCTCTACACTTAGCACCGTGAAACACTCCTTTGACCCTTAGCACCATTTTCATCTTGTTTCATATCACTTGCATTTGCATTTTGACTAATCACACCACCCCCTAGTTGCACCCACTACCCTAGTTGCGATCAACAAAGTCCCTATTCGATTGACAAGATTATTTAGAGTGCTCTACATCTATTTCCAACAATGCCCTTGTGTAGATGTGGGGTTAAGGCTGTGCATCCATTAACGCCTCGATGATTCTAGCCATTAATGTTTTTGGACGTTACATTACGGATCTCCACCTCTAACCCTTACTCTGTGTCAATGTTGTGGATGTTCAAAGGGACAACATTATCACCATGTATAATGACCTCATCACCTTCATATGGAAGGTAGATTTCCTAGTGGATTAAGAGGAAATGGCCTATAATTGGGCCAACTAAGGCCTACCTAAAGTTAGATTGAAGCCTAGCATCTCCTCTATGACTATCAACTCTACCATTGTGGGGAATTGTTCCCCTACCATGAAGGCTATCATAATAGTTCCTCTAACAACAAGATGCAACCTATTGAACGACTTTAGACATGTTGGTTTTGTGGGCTTGATTTTCTCAGTAAGGCCTAGTTTATCAATGATGGTGTATGGGATGACGTTTGTTGTTGCTTCATCATCAACAAGCAACCTATGGATTTTGCACTGCCCAACATGTATTGTGATAAACATGGGCACTATAATGACCTGATGCTTCTTAGGGTCAACCTTGAGAAATGCTAGGGGTGTTGAGTTCAGTTCCTACAATGTAGGAGGCACCATCACAACATAGATGGAGT
The DNA here is from genome assembly GCA_015680685.1 of Gnetum montanum. Taxonomy (NCBI): domain Eukaryota; kingdom Viridiplantae; phylum Streptophyta; class Gnetopsida; order Gnetales; family Gnetaceae; genus Gnetum; species Gnetum montanum. The sequence continues at coordinate 164,370 of MNCI01004358.1, forward strand.
GTTCATCTACTAGGATGTCCTCCATGATAGGAATGGAGGTCAACATGCAAACTAACACTTCATAATGAGTAGATGAGGTCATAATGAGGTCGTACAGGCTTACTGTAGTCCTCTTTTATTTTAAGGCTTGCTTGAACTAGGCTAATGCATCTAAGAAGTACTTGACAATGTCGACCATCTTGTTGGCCTTAACCTCCACCATACACCCAAGGAGATGAATCTCTCATGGAGGAGATTTTGGCTTGATTTTCCTAGCCTATTTAGAAGTCTTAGTGTTCAATTGTGGCTTGCTAGTAGTGGCCTCTTCCATTGATTTGGCCATGGGGACTACGAATAAGGGGAATACTTTTGGCATACCTAGAATCTTTTACTCATTAAACCTCTTGAGTTTCCCTCTAAATGGATTGTTACCATTGTCTGCAGGATGGTACCTCAGACAGGTAGGGACTGATGCATTACCCACCACTAGATTGTAGGTAGGGGAACAACCAACATGTTGTAGCTCCCTAATGACAAAGGATGATTGGGTTGTTGCTATTGCAACATGTTGTGGGATCCTAACCATGAAAGGTGTTGTGGTTGCCTAAGGTAGCACTTTGACAACAAAAGGGGGTCTCAAACTAGTGGAGGTTGAGGGGGCCCCTACACTACCAAAGGGCACGTAGACCACAAATAGCTACTACACCTATTTTGGATTACCATTGACATTGATGGAATTAATGATGTATCTTGCATAATCTGTGTTGAGAGGGTTTTTGTATACCCTCATTGATTGGTACTATGGATGAACTAGGTTGGTGGAATCAAGCACCAACTCACCCCTATCAATCATGCATTGCAAATCATCCTGCAAGGCCATGCAAAAGTTAGTGTTGTGGCCAGGCAACTGATGATAGTGGAAAAAATAGTCTAGCATAAAGTGCTTAGGGACTGCAGACTTATTCGGGGATTATAGCCAAGGGATTCCAAAGGAGCTTGTAGTATCTATCATGTCTCTTATGGGCATCCTTGAACATCTACCTGTACTAGATTCATTCAGCCTTGATTAGTTGGTCAAGTAGTTTTGATGATTTTAGAGGTAACAAGGTGTACTTTGAGTGGTCTCTACACTCAAAGTTGGACCTTGGAGTTGTTTGCATTATGGCTGCCAATGATGTAGGTTGGTTTGTTGTTGCAGTGCTAGGGCCAATAGTCTTGTTGTTGGTTGGGGCTTTGGGTGGCCTGGCCACTAGCTTTGGGTTAGTGGCTTTGGCCTCGTTGGCCATAGTTTTCATGGTTGTGGTTTGTTTTCCCTTGTCTATTTCTTTCTTCATATGCACATTCTTGTAGGCCATGTAGGATAGGTCTTTCCTAGCTTCCACCACGTCCTATATGCTTTTAGTTTGGGCAAATGCTTAACTCAAGGACTACAAGGCTAGATAGTATAGCTGTAACTTAATAAAGTCATTAACCACATCTTTGAAAATAGCTAGAAGGTGCGTTTCTACTATGGGCTCACGGATTTCATTAAGTGATGCACTTCATTGTTGAATAAACTTATGCATAGGCTCTAGGTGGCCTTACTTAATCTACATTAATTAGTCAAGCATAGTTTTAGGATTCAAGTTATACTGAAAACATTTGATGAATTGGGTAAGTAGGTCCTCCAATGAGGAGATTGAGGCCCTAAGCAATGACAAATACCAATTGAGTGCCTTTCTAGTTAAATACATGGCCAACACATGTATAATGGCATGTGATCATGCGTTATAGTAGTAAGCATTCAAACTAGAAGGTCATGAGACATGTGCTAGGATCTCCTTCACCATTGTAATTTGTGAAGTGGGGTAATGGAATCCTAGTTGGAAGAGTTAGTGGTGGCACAACAGGACTTATGGGATCATCCTAATAGAAGTCCACCACATGGACTATTTTAGAGGAAGTAGCCTTGAGCCACTTAACCTCTTCAATTAAAGTTTGGATCAATTGAAATGCCTAATCTAAGCTTGGAGATGCAGTAGTGGGCTATGCTGGTTGTGTCACCCACTATGCTAGTTGGATGACCAATGACCTAGTTTTGAGTTATGGGAAAACATGGGATGCTTGCTATGTAGGTTGAGTTGTGAGTACAGTGACCAGGGCAAATCATGAATGCATGGTTTGGGCCACTATCAATGGTGCAGACAAGACGGGTAGGACATAAGATGTCTAAGGCTAAGGGATATGCACAGTGTGCACATAGGGCTATGCAAGCATGATGGTTGCTAGCAAGGAAGATTTGATAGGCTACGATTGTACCACAAAGGGCACATTGAAGCAAGGCACCGAGTCTTGGTGTGTGTAGTTCATTTGGTAGGTCACCACCATAGGTATTAACTTGGGAGATGATGTCGAGGTTGTAACTATCTTTGGAAAGATAGTTTGGTGGATCATGGAGGAACAAAAGTGGGGGTTATCCAAGGGAAAGAGGTATGGAATGAGTCATCATGCTTAGAATAAGCTTTGAACTCATACTACTCTTCTTGTAGGGATTCCTTGTAATTAGTCCTGACATCACACTCATTACCTTGGATGAGCTATGCAAGCATCCATTAGTAAGGTTTACTAAGTGGGATGAAGTCAATGGGAGAAGGGACATACTCCCATCCATTTTTATGTATGAGCTAATAACTTCTTTTTGCCTCCATGTCTAAGAGATCTATGAATAGACCCACTTGGAGCTTTTCACCAATGAAGTTATACTACTCATCATTGAGCATTATGTACTCAAGTTTTTGGTGATGCATCCTGAGGAACTACCTCAGCTTTGCCATGGTAGGACTAGTAGAGTGGTCGATTCTATCCTTTTACTACGTAGGCAGGATAGAAAGCATGTTCAAAACTAATGCTAAAGGTTGCTTAGAATTCATAGTGTAAGAGAAAGAAAAATGGCTAACTTCAAAAATTACTGAAAAATGGCTAAGTATTGAAACTACAGAAAAATAGCTAACTATGGAAAATGCAAAAAAGTGGCTAAGTGTGAAAATTATAAAAATTTGACTAACTCTCGAAGAAACAACTAAGTTAAAAAATTGTGAAATAATGGCTAAGTCTTGAGACTACACTCTCTACACTGAGAGCCAACTACACTCTTCACTAAGAGCACTTAGAATTAGCTAAGTGTTGGAAGGGATGCTTTGGGGTTGCTACGTAGGATTCTAGGGGAACCAACGATGGGGTGCAGTCTACACCAACTAATTTGTAGACAATGCCTGCACTGGCTTAAGATCCAACTACTACATGGGACAAGTCCACAGGGGTGTTGGATCTATGCTAGCCCAAAGCTAGCAATGGTGGAGTAGAGAGCACATGAGGCAATGACCAAGGAAGTCAAAAAGAGGGAAATAGATCTGGCCCTCCTTCTAGCACCAGAAAACTATAGTGACTGAAAATGTTGACAGCTAGAATGGGACACCGAGAGGTTTGTGGGTGCATAACTTTGACCACACATCCACATTAGGACCTACTAGAGGCAAACACTGGGTGCCCAAAATGGTCTTGTTAATCAAACAAGAACTTATAAAATGCAATTTTGTAACAATGCTAAGTGTTTGTGTAGTGTTCATGGTGTGAATAGTGATAAGCGTAGTTAAGGGTTTCCACTAAAATCAAAAGTGTCAATGCATGGTTATGTGCAAAAATTCCAAAAAATGCAACTAAAATCCCAGAATGTAAATAAAATGCTAAAAAAAGCATAGGATGAGAGCAAGAGAGAAAGCAGGATTACCCTAAATGAGGTTGAGCATAATTAACCTCAAATAGGATGACGAAGTTATGTAGTGTATAGTAGGCAAAGTAGACAGCTAATGGGATACGATATCACATGGGCTACGATATCGCGTACACGATGTATTGTACGTGATATCGCGTCTTTCCTGCGATATCACGTACGTGATATCATAGTCTGTCGTCATTTATATAAATAAGAAGTGACTCTCCCTTGTTTCTCACACTAGATCTAAACCCTTAGCAAAACTCTGGCAGTTTTACCTCTCTAGAGATAGAATAATTTCCATGTGCCCGAAGTAGGAGCTCCAAAGTGAACAGATCTTTATTTGAGCAAATATTGTACCTGAGCACAAGTTTGTGTATGGAAATAAAGACAAAATTTTTGGATAAACCTTGCGGTGCATGGACTAAGCTAATTAGGAATTTAATTATTGTTATTTACTATTCATCATTTAAATGCTTTATTAGTTAATTAAATCTCTCTCAACCCTTCTCCCATAGTTAAGTGCATTCAGTACGACCGCTTCAAGCACGTGCGTTATGCTTGGTAATACCAGCAATGAATAGCGTTTGGTAATCCTAGAAAGTTGCATTGGTTCAAGGTGTGAACAGTAAGTGGGAACGGATACTGATGCTAGGCATTAGAACTTAGTTAGTTAAAGTTAGTTACTTAGTCTCTTCACCCTTTACCTCATTAGCATAGGCAATAAAACATAAAGACATAAAAATCACATACCTTAGACTTACTTAACCATACAACTGTGAAAAATATAAGTAAGTCTGGGAAGACAACGAATGATTAACCTTAGGTGTTCCATAAGGCGTGTAGGCACTTAGTCTACGGAGTTCGACCGATCGCGCGTGTAACGCTCATATTCGTATGGTTGAGTGTAGGGGTACCTTGCCACTCATCAACAGCATAGTCACAATCTCAAGGTGTCTAGCCATCAGGACAAACATTCTGCCATAGTTTCTATGACTACTGGGTTGGCCATCATGGGGTGCAATGGATTGCAATGAACTACGATGATGTGTGACTACCCTCCCTTGCTCAGATGCCAAACACACTTTAGGAATGCCAAATGACAAAATGTCAAACTTGCTTCAAATTTTCCAACCCTTAAAACATAGAGGAAAAAGGTATTTATAGGGCTAGGGTTAAAAAAAAAGGACTATTAAAGATAGGACTACTAATCAATTTTCATCTAGTACATTGAGGTTGATCAATCTTTCTTTTTATGCTATACTTAGATCAAGGTTCAGATCATAGACTATTGAGAGTGTATAGAGATTAGACTGAATCAAGAGCATTGGAAGTTTCTTGTACACTAACATATAGGGAGAGTAGCCAATAATGAGTTTCCATGTTGAGTTGTAGGCCTAAAGGGCATCATTGAGTTTTGTGCTCTAGTCTCTCATATATTTGCTAATAGTTCTTGTTAGAATCATTATAATCACCTTATTAGTTACCTCTACTTAACTATTGGGTTGGGGGTGATTGGGTGTTGTTAATTTAGCTTCAACCCCCAAGAATTGCATTAGCTTTCAAAAAGTGGCACCTATACAATGGGTTCCTATTGGTGACCATTTGGGACACAACTATTAATGAGTGCCTTGAATAGGATTTAGTTGTTTCCTGGTCTCTGAAAACACCAAGGCCCAAATACCTCTAAATAGACTTAGTAGTTAAATGTAAGTATGTGTTTTCTATTGTGAATGTTGAAATAGTTGGGTTGCATATAAAATTGTAATAGGCTATCATAAAAGAGATTCAGCAAACTTTGTAAAATACTATGAGTTGTTAGAGATTCCNCTAATAGGCTATCATAAAAGAGATTCAGCAAACTTTGTAAAATACTATGAGTTGTTAGAGATTCCTATTTTGTTCAACAACTTAGTCTATACAGTTCTTATAATACCTACTTGTAAAAAATAAAATTTTGGAAAAACCATTTAAGCAGAAGTCCACCAATATACTCCTAATTTTCCCCAAAGAGAGAAAGTTTCACAAGAAAACTAGAAATAGAGCAAGATTAATCAAAAGAAAAAGAAAATAAAGTAGATTTGTGTAAAAACCTAAAATATTTAATTAAGGAAAATTCATATGAGGAAACACTTCACAATAAAGGTATCCCTAGTTCAACATCTATGAATTGTTCAAATTTTCTAGGCTCAAATAAGAAATTTCTTAAAGACAATCCTACTAAAATTGCTATATATACCACCACATATGAGTCTCTATTTTTGCTATATAATAGTTGTCAATGATTGCATACAATAGAGCTTTGAAAGATTTGAAAATTTCTTATTAAAATACCAAGGAAATATACTTTAAAAATCAAAAATTTATTTTAGTCTTATCAAAATGCTAAAGATTTTTTGAATCCTTTAGACTATTGAATTGCTCAACTGGCTTGTCTATAGTAGAAGCTCTCTTATAGTAATCTTAATAGTAGCCTTAAAAATTTTATAATAATAAACTTTTTCATTAAATTTCTCTTGAGGATTTCCAACATGAGCTCTTCTATGAAAAATCTTAATAAGAGTCTACTATCACACAACAAATAACTATAAAAACAATTTAAAAATCCCAAATTTAAATGCCAAGTATGATACTACCTAGACCACTAACTAAGCAACAACAAAAAAATAGGAAAGAATGAGCTCACAAGACTAAAAAAAAGTGGCTAAAATGATTTCTTTAGCAAACCATCTTACAAATAATTTATAAAATTCTTCTTCTCCAAAAGCCTCCTTTTATTTCTATCTTTGAAGCCTTTTTATAGTGGCTTTAGGTAACAATAATCATGAGAGGAGTAACAAATATCTAATCTTAACCACCTAAGGAGTTATAACTTCCATGGGAGGTTATGAGAATTTTAAGCCATATTTGTCAAGTGTCTTTTTGGTAATGAAAAATCAAAATCAAATACAATATCTTAGAGTTTTAGTTGTAACTATCCTAAGGAGTTACAACTTTTCATAGGAAGTTACAACTTCTAGACAAATAAAATCTATATTTGACAAGTGTTATGAGGATAATTATCCAATGAATATAAAGCATTTCAACTTTTATTGTCCATATATTTTGCACCTATAACTATAATTCAAAGATAATACAATTACACAAATAGAGACAAGAAATGTATGTGTAATATCTATTTGTCTTTCTTGTATAATATCTATCCATCTTTCTTGTGTGTGGGACCCATGGACTTCTCTTTGCCTAGGACTAACTTATGTTGATTCAAATTTTCTTCAAGTCAAAGAATTTGATGCTGCAAAAAGTATTAAAACAAACTATAGAAGGTATATCATTTTTCAAATGCTCCATCCCATGATAACCATACGCATTGAGTGCTTGCCACTGCAAAACCAAAACCTTGTCATTGAATTTGGTTTTGCTACCATATGAAGCTCTGTGTGATTGGGAAAATAAATAACAATGGTAAGCATGATCTGCCAGCAGCTACCACATTGTGCACTACATGGATTCAAGCCACATATCCACTTCTTGTAGTCTAATGTTGGAAGTATACTTGGAAGTTGAGGTGATTTTCTAGTTGAGCACAACAAGCTTTGTCAGCATCATTCTAGGTGTACTTGTGGAGCATGGTTGTAGTAGTAGTTAAGAAGAAACCCCAGTCTTTACTTGCATTGATGTTGTGGCCACCAGTGTTCTAAGCATTTATAGATTTTCCAATTTAGGGCATCCTTGTCAAGATCCATTCATGCAAAATATTTTTTGAAAAAATCTTTCCTACCACTTTGGTATTTTTTGAGATTTTTTTTACTATACCTGCAATAATTTCTCTAATTTTTTTATCATCCTTGATAATTCCAATATATCTATATTTGAGTTTTAGTAGTGTTAGGGTATATAAAATCTATAGGACTGATGTTTTTAAGTTTGAAATGTTTTCCCAAGTTAAGATGACTTTTGAAAATTGCCAGAGAATGTATCACTCATGATTCTTAATGTGACTAGTTGGGGTTGCCCTATTTGTTGGTTGAGTTCATATGTAGGGGTTGAATTTATATGTAGGGGTTGAGTTTGTCTTCATATTTCCTTAGATACGTTTGCAATTTGGATTGCATCACATCTTGTATGGATTTGGCTTATTTCTTGTTATTGCTAGCAAAATATTGGATCACAACCTTAGTTTTACATCATTAGGAGCATGTGTACTATGATTACCCTTGAAGAGTACCTTAGCATGGAGACTATGGAATATCCAAGGCAAAATAATTGTAGACTGGTTTGAGTTTTGGGGCTTTCTATCCCTTTTTTTGTTACAATAATGTTTCAAATCCTTTTTCAATTTAACTAAACTGGAAATTACATAGGATACACTCATTATTATTATTTTTTTCTTGTAGATTTCACAGTACAATTTTTCCTATAAAACAATCATTTATTCATCCTTCTCAATAAGCTTGATTTCATGATACTGCAGAAATAATCCATTAATAGAGAACCATTTTGCCAATGCAATCCCTGAACCTCATCATACCTATTAGTATAAAATGGATTGAATGGTATCGGTTATGATATTTTGGATTACCATAAAAAGAAGCTATAAATTTACTTTGCAAAAATCACACTAATAACCACCCATAAACCAATTAAGAACCTTTCATCTAGCTTTTTCGATGCATCAATCTCATTTATTTTAAATTGCATTAGCTTCAACTACTATTACATGGAATTGTTTAATGTGACAATAGTTCCATTGTCAAAAATTAGTACACATGGCACCCCAAACCTGTTTACAACATTTTATTATATAAATATAGTAGCAGTGGATGATGTACAATCGATGACGACTATTGCTTCTACCCATTTAGTGTAGTAGTCAATTGCTATAATGATTTATGTTTTTCCATTGAACATGGGTGTGATGGGATCCATGAAGTCTATGCTTCATATGTCAAAAGGCTCTAATGATTAAATCCACTATTGAGGACCTTTCATTTGGCCAGTCATCCCACCATCTATTTGATAATGTTCACAAGATTGAATAAATTGGTAGACATCCCTAAAGATTATAGGTCAATAGTATCTTTCCATCAAAATATTTATGGTCATGTGTCTCCTCACAGAGTGACCTCTGTAAGGTCCTTTGTGAGCATCCTAGAGAATGTCTAATTGATTTGCATCAAGGACACATCAACGAACCAAGCCATTAGTACACACCTTTTAAAGATGCTTGTTGATTTTCATAAAGTACTTCATCCAATGAAGAAACTGTTGTTTCTTCCTATGGCCTGAATCTTGTGGCATCTCCTAAGTGAGAAGGTAAGTGAGGATGCCATCATACCATTTTGATTTGGTAGGCACTTGGTCATTTATTTCTCTTGTAAAGAAGACTTTATATGAAAATTTATTAGAGAGCAAACTCTCCTTCTCTTTATCATTCCATCTTAATGGAGAGAGATGGTTAGCAACCACATTCTCAATCCCTTTTTGATCTACCATTATGAGATTGAATTCCTACAAGATCAAAAACCAGTGTATGATACAGGGGATTACCATTGGCTTATTTATTAGGAAGCAAATGGCACTATGATCTATTTGCACAAACACCTTATAGTCAAGCACATAGTACCTAAACTTTTCAAGAGCATACACCACTACCATTAGTTTTTTTTTTAGTTGTGTTGTAATTCCACTATGCATCCACAATGCTCTAGCTCACATAGTGGATGTAGTATGGACATTTCTTATCATCCAACTACATCAACATGGCTCCCAAGGCATAAGTAGATGCATTGATCATTATGTGAAATGGTCTGGACCAATCTGGTACCTATAGAATTAAAGTTTCTATGAGTTTTTCCATTAGCTATTAGAATGTATGTTCACATTCCTTGGTCTAGATAAATGGAGCATCTTTCTTTGTAAGCTTGACCAATAGCTTTGCAATCCTAACGAAATTCTCTATGAACTATCGATAGTAGCCAATGTGTCCAAGGAATGATTGGATGTCGTTAACTATCTCTGGTTAGTATGTGAATCCTTGGTTAACCCTTATCTCTTTTAGGTCTACCTCAATCCTTTTCTTAAAAAATCAATGCCGCAATACTATGCCCTCCTTGACCATTAAATGGATTTTCTACTAATTAAGCCTAAGTTTTATTTTAACACGTATTTTTAGTACCTGCTCAAGGTGATCTAGGTCTTGCTCAAATGTAGCTCCATAGGTAGAGAAGTCATCCATAAAGACTTACACCCCACTACCAATTTACTATTGAGAAATTCAAAGGACTAGGCGTTGAAATGTTGTAGGGGCATTTCACAGACTAAACAACATCTTGCAATATGTAAAAGTCCCCCAAGGACTTTTGAATGTTATTTTGGCCTAATCTTTTCGTGCAATATGGATTTGGTTATAGCCACTATAACCATCCAAGAAGCTATAATATCAATGCTCGAATATGGTGTCCAACACTCAGTCCAAAAATGGCAATGGAAAATGATCTTTAAATGTAAACATATTCAACAGCCTAAAGTTAATGCCAACCCACCACTTAACATCTTTATTTGGCACAATTATGAGTGGGATAACCAACTCATCATTTGTGATGGGATTAATAAACCCCACATTGAGAAACTATTTGATTTCCTCTTTCATGATCTACTTCAACTTGGGATTCAACCATCTCTATGGCTACCTTCTTGGCTTCATGGCAATGTTGGTGTAGATACAATGCTAGGATGTCGTTGGATCAATTCCAATTGACTTAGGATGTGACTAAGCAAAGGCTTTTGGCCATTTTTTGACCATCTTCAATAGCTTATCTTTTTTTTCAAGACTAAGATTTGCATTGATTATAATCAACTTGTCATTATTTAAAAATGCATACTCCATACCAAATAGTAGAGTTTTTAATTTGTGGGCCTCTTACTTAATACTATTAATAATTTTCAACTCTTCCCAATAGGTATCATCATCTTCATCATCACAGATTTGGTGATGAACTTGCTCAACTTCATCTATGCCTTTGACATAAACACATTTCAGGCTCTCAGATGGTTTTATGCATAGTGTACTACTGTCAGCCACTAGGTGCCCTCTTGTTTTGTGGATGCTACATATCGGCATCATTGGATATCAATTTCATGCACACATTGATTATATGCTTTAATTTATGTACTTTTAATGGACCAGATTATTTGCATGCAATTGCACTTGTTATAACTATACGTGATGCATGGAACATGCTTCTTCTCAAGGTGTTCAAATTAGTTTTCCTTGAAGATCTTCAAGAATAGGTCCCTAATGCCCATTCATGCATCAATAGTCCTCAACCATGCACATTCCATAATGATGGGAAAGTCACCTTTGTAGCTTTCTACCTTAATCACTAGAAGATCAGCAAGATAGGACCACCCACAAACTATGATTACAATGTCTTCTACTAATCCCAAAGGGATAGTAATTTACTGATCTATCAATTCCAATTAGATATTACTCTTCTTGAGAGGTGGTAGATTCCAATACTTATACATGTCATAGGAGGTGAGATTGACACTAGAACCAGAATCAAGAAGAGCCTTACATGGCCCATATCTAGTAATTTGTAAGTAAATAAGAGGACTTCCTAGGTCAAATCTTTTTATGGAAAGGTTTTCAACCTTGATCTAATGAAAAATAACATAAGTTAATATCACACTATGGATTTGCGATTGTGTTTTGTTTGAAGGACTTTTGAATATGTTTAATGTATATGATGAGGGTGTTGGAGATATAGGATGACCAGCTACATTAGGTTGTGAGGATTTGGGATGACTATTGGGTTAGAAAAATTATTGTTTCCTATATTGATTATCCAAACACTTGGCTAGAAGGTTAGTTGTAAATGTACAGCCCTCATATCATTTCATTGTTGTAGTTATGGGAGAATTTTAACCAGCATGGATGGAGTAGGAGGTAACTTGGTTGAGGATGGAGGCACATGTGCAAATGGATGTGAAGGGTGGTATGGATATGGGTGCTCCCCTCAAGTGGATGGTGAATGAGTTTGATGGTATTCTAAAGAGTAATAGTGATGTTAGAATGAGGTTTGGTTGGTTGAACTTTGTGAAGAAATGGATTGTTGAACGTAGTACCCATATAAATCTGATTGCCTATAAAGGTAATACTCTCTTAGTTGTCGCAACCCCCACGACTGTGATTACTGCCACTATTCGTATTTCTCATACAGTTGTGGTGGAGATCCACTTGGATAATAAGCTTATTATTGCTAGTAGAATTGCCTTGGATTGCCTTGCAGATAAGGCAATCATCTAGGTGCCTACCTTCTTACTAGTCATGAATTAAAAGTATACACCGCAAACTCTTGTAAGCATGATAGGAAGGGACAACATCCCTTGGAATGTTTATATTGTCAGATGTCACATCCATCATCATCATCAAAGTCTATCTCCACAACTTCCTCTATTGCATCAGCTTTGCCCTTACCTCTTTGATAGGCACATTCATCTTCTTTCTACCTCCTATGATTACGATCACTATTCTACTCTTTGAATTCTTAAACAATCTTCATAGTGGTTTAGAAATTATGATATAAAGAGTCCCATAGTTTATCAACCTTTTCTAAAATATTAGAAATAGATTTTTGGATAGGAAATATTTTCTTATTCACCACCTCATCGAGTGATGATTCTTCCTTGTCATAGAATTGAACCTCCCTTATTTTGATGAAAGGGTACCTATTATATTCTTCTACACTTTTTCCTTTTTACAACTCACCTTCTTATTTTGCTATTTGTCTATCAACCTTTGGATTTGATGAGCTCTTGGCTAGAATAGTCTCCCTTGGGCATAAACCCCAAGAGTTCTTTTGGTTTCTACTTTGAGCCCATCTATGATGTGGCAAAGTTGTTTTCTCTAAGAACAACCATGGCTAGGACATCGGTGTAAGAGATAATAAAATCTACCCATGGCAACATCCAAGGGTTCATGTGTTCCCTATTTCTAGCCTTGGATTTGCCTTCTCAGATTGAACACTTTGGAGTACGTCTAGTATTTTTCATTATAGAGTTCTAACATGATACTCCATATACAAATGGATTCTAAATCCAAGGACTAGTACCAACTTTATAACTCTTTGATGAGTGTGCTAGGGAAAAAATTTAATTTTTGCTAGTCATTCTCTATGTTTTGTAAGGCACAGGCATTGTGAAAGGCTTGTAGTTAGTTTTGTGGATCAAAGTTATATCCCCCCTCAAATCTTTGGATATTGTTCATGTCTAAGCACTTTATTTGACTATCTTTGACATGCCTAGTTAAGATCTTGATTGCCTCTACAATAGTAAGCATTCTTCGAGTTACCAATAAAGGCTCATCATCAACACTATTTCATTATCACTAATGATGTCTGCTATTACCCCTTCAATTCTTGTGGGCATGGAGATTAGTATTATTATCTTGCTGCTCACCTTCATCATGATTATTCCTTCTATGGAGTTTCTTAGAACCAAAATAAGAGGAAGAAGAAGATGTAGATGAATAGGGTGAAGAGGGAGGAGGACTGCCATCATCATGGTACCTACCAACTCTATTTCAATTGTTATGGCCATGTTTGTTAGCTTTCATATCATCTTGATGCTTGTTTGATCCCCTACTTTGACTGCCATATTTTTCTAAACTTCATTTGTTAATAGTGGAATGTAGATTCAGGTTCACATCCCCATTACTAATAACAAGGAATGGAGAATTTTCATGCTGAGAATCCTTAGAGGAAGGGTCCTCATTGTCATAATTGTTTAGCAAGAATAAGGGATTAGTGAACCATTTTCCCTTTGTAAATTCATGATACTTCTCCTATTGTCAATCTCACGGGAATTATGTTTTAGTGGGATGGTAGTCCCGATAGTCATAGTCATGTACAATAGATTCCTCTTGAAGATCTTGAATGTCTAACTTCTTTAGAGTTTGAAGTTGCATCATGAGCACAGATTGATTGGTAGGCATTACAATATTTCCTTTCATGTCATGCCATTTCAGTTACTTATCTTGATGTAGCATGAAGGTGAAGTTAGGCACATACTCATCTAGATAAGTATATACCACTTTGCACTCTTGTGGGACAGGTGGTTTGACATCTTCATGCATGAGAGAAGAATACATTTTTGCAAATAAATAGAATATAAGTATGCTTATATAATTATATTATTTGAGAATTATGTTGACCTTGGGGTTCATTCAACAATATTAATAATGTTCACTAATCCTAGATATCGCACATTTCAACAAAAAGAGTCCCTAGCAATGGCATCGCTAATGAGCAATGAAGGTACCCCTATGCCTAACCATACAAATCACAAAGTGTTCATGCATGATCTAGTCGAATTCCATGGACTCTATATTTTTTAGTACACTAGTCTTCTAGAAAGTGAACCTTGCCCTAATGGTCATTTGTTGTCTTCCCAATTACACTTATGATGCATAAGGATATGACTAAGTGTAATCGAGGCATATGATTTTTATTGTTTTGTGTTTTATGTTCCTTGGTGCTTAGAGTCGAGAGATGAAGTAATTTAATAACTAATTCAATTTAACTAATTAACTAATCTCTAACTAGCCCTAACATAAGCATCTAGTCCCACCTTTTGTACATGTTTTGAACCCATGTATCCATTGCTGGATTACCAAGTGCTATGCTACTAGGTGGACCAAGCAATAATGTTGTTAAGTTTACCAAGCAAATACATGTTTATGCTCGAAGCAGTCATACTTATGTGTTTAATATATTTAGCTTAATTAATTAACTAATTACTTAAAGTATAATTTATCTTGATTTAGCTTAATTAATGGCATAATTAATGAAAATAATAAATGCATAAATAAATCATCAATCTATTCAAAGTGTTGTAAGGTTTGATCAAAAGGCTCATCTTTATTGCCATACACACTAGTGTGGTTTAGGTTCAATAGTGATCGAATAAATATCCATACACTTTTTGACACCTGCTGCAGGAAATTAGAAAATTATTCTAACTTTTAAATGGACAAGCTATAAGAGCTCTACTACTACTATGACTTGATGATCCTATAAATACGACTATGAGCTTGCATTTATAGTTTTATTATATGGTTGCATTGATGAGGCCTTGTAGACATAGAAAATGCTACATTGGCGTAGCCTTGTCGATGGGGCAATACCACATAAATGGGGCCTTGTCAACAAGGGCCTATCAATGTGACACTTTGATGCTCATCACTTGGTATGCTCAATAGTAAACACTTGGTAACCCAACAATGTTAGTATATGTTCAGGATATGTACGGAATGTGGGAATGGATATTCCACATTTAGGCTAGTTAGTTAATTAAGTAGATAATTAATTAGCTAATTTAAATATTAAATATTAATTTACTCAACCATACTTAACCATACTTAGATATTGACACAAGTGTTGATTGAAAAGACAATAACTAGTGACTACATATTTCACCATCTAGAAATATTAGTTACTTAGATAAATAAAGTCCATAGAATTTGACCAGATCACATGTACATGTTAGTGATTTGTATTGTTAGGCATAGGGAATACTTGCTACTTATTATTGGTGCTATTATTGGGGACCTAGTTTAGCTAAGTGTGAGATGCATTAACAGATACTAAAATAATTCAAATTTGTTATAAAATGGAATAACGTATTATCCTTTAGAATAATAATAGTAATAATAATATTTTATCAAGGCACACTCTATTGAAACAACTAAGATGGCTTCTTCTCACAGGAATGATTCACCACCACTTTTTAATAACAACCAACACCATGATAGAACGAAAAGGACAACTAGTGAGAAACCTTAACAACTAAAACTAGTCTATACACATCTAGATCTCTACTATTTGAACTTCACTTTCATCCTTCATTAGAATGAATAACTATGTTGAAGGGATTTGTGGGACAATATTTTGTTACCTTCTAATCATTCTATTCCCTCAATGCTCATGGAAAATCTCATGAAACTAGGACTTGAATCAACAAGCCTAGATTACAAGGTAACAAAACGTCTCTCTAGAGACTATTACCCAAGACATGCCCAACCTAGAAAAGATCAATGCATGGATGCCCACTATGAAGCCTCTAAGGGAAAAAATGTCTTGATATCATTATTTCTACAATCACAGAAGGAGGGTTCTAAATTTCTATAAGGGAAATCTCAACATCAAGATCCTCCTCCTTTCAATAAGGAAGACACACTTCACCAATGGTTATAATAACCTTTATGGATAACCATGGTAAGGGAAGAATCAAGTCTAGAACCAAGAGAACCTCAAGACAAAGATTTCCAAACCATTCATCAAAAGAAAAAGAACAATCAAATGACCAAAGGAGGACCAATATGCATCACTCTCTTAGCCCTCTACCTTTACCATCCTCCTTGTCATCAAAATCCTAATAGGAAGCATAATGGTTGAGACTAAAGAAGAAATGATTTAGATCAAGCTGGAGGTGATCGAAGGTTTCATCATAGTGATGAGAAAAAAGAGCATAGTTAACTACAAGAACAATGGGGAAAATCATCAAGAATGAAGGAACAAAAGGTCCCATCATAGGAGACATGGCCATGAATATCATGACTATGATGAACCACTACTGACTACATGAAGCATGAATAATATTTTACAAGTAATTTGAATCCCTACCAGGCATCAGAGAAATAGTAGAATCAAATGGTTTAACATAATAATATCTCTAAATTTGAAATAGGATATAATGTTGATCCACAACATTATTTACAAGCCTTCCAATATGCTTGTGCCATGTAGAACATCAAGAATGAGTGGCAAAAACTCAAATTGTTGCTTAGGAAATTTATCAAAGAAGCTAAAAGTTGCTACTGATCTTTGGAATTCGAATCTATTTGCAAATGGATTATAATACTAGACTTTTTTAACAATAAATATTAAATTTACTCCAAGGTATCTAACTTAAGGAAACAAATTCAAGGATAGAAACAAGGTAATCATGAATCCCTTGATGCAGCCCTGGGCAAGTATTACTCTCTTTTACATTGCTACCCTAGCCATGTTTTCTCTCAATGGGAATAGCTTCACCACATAATAGATGGGCTCTAAAACAAAATTAGATAAACTTTTAGGATTTATGTCCAAGAGAGATTGTCGGAAATGAGAGCCCATTAGATCTAAAGGCTTATCGAACAAGTGGCTAAGAAAGAAGAAAAACTAAAAAAGTGAGCAAGTACTGAGGAGTACAACAGGGACCCGTTCATTCTTAAAAAAAGGTACATTTTTGTGATTCTAAGGAGGAAGTACTATTAGATAAATTGGTACAAAGGAAAATAATATTAGATAAGGTAGGTAAAATATGGGGCTCCTTGGAGGAGAAGTTCCAACTTCTCTAAAGACTATGAAGGAGGAAACAGAGTAGGCTAACTAAGATAGGGATAGAATAAGGAAAAAGAATAAAGGCAAGAACTATTACCCATAGAAAGGTAAGGCTATAGTAGTGGATGAGGTTTCAGATTCTAAATAAATCAAGAAAGATATGACATATGTTAATATGAGCATCCCAAGGGGTGTTGTCCTATAATATCACACTTACATGAATCTAGGATATATGCTTTAAATCCAAATTTTGCAAAGAGGCATTTATCAAGGAGATTACCTTATCCACTAGGTAATTATCAATAGTAATTCTACTAACCATAATATTATCCAAGTGGAGTGCAATCTACACCTTAGAATCATTATCAGCAATGGAAAAACCCACAATTGTAGGAGATGCCACCACCAAGATAGCAGTATCCTTACCATCAACTAGAGTCATATAGTTATTATGTCCAACAACCTATATCTCATAGTAGCTTTGCAAACCACACTTCTTCCTCCCATTTCTATTATCCCCTAGAATATCATAGAATATCTACTCAATAAACTCAATCTCCTTTCACTTATCCTTCTCATTATCCATCATCTCACTCTGCATCTTCTAATACCACTCCTTTGCCACGTACACTTCCTATATAAGGAGAAATTCCATCATAGCCTTATCAATAGAATGTAATGAGGACCATAAAATTACAATCGAATAATGGTCCAAGTGGTTCTGAGCATAAGCCTTGCTAGTAGATTTCCTAGTAATCCACATGGATAACTATAGGGGAACTTTCCTATTAGTATGGGAAGAACTTGGCTCACACAATTGATGCTAAGATGAGAATCAAAGACCTTTCCTTGGAAATTTCCAAGAAAAATTACTTTGGAAAAGTAAAGAACAATTGAGAATCATTCATTGCATATAATGAAATGAGGTGCCATTACATGTAGAAAATATGGATCATAAAAAGCACATCTATGATAGCATGTAATAAGTGTGTCAAAACATCCCCCATTCAAAGGTGGCTATATGTAGTAGCTAGAAAATAATAAGGTACCTAGTGGATAACAACATATGCTGAATCTAATTATATGCATGGAATTAGTTAAGCTTCTCACAAGTGCTTATATTGATAAGATGGCTGATATGGAGTAAATTCAAAACCAAATCTTCTAGAAATAGGTAGAACTAGATTGGAGAGAGTTAGAAATTCCTAAAGACTTTAAACAAGAATCCCTTGAATTAAAATCCTTATTGGTAATATTCAAATATGTCCTTCTTGATAATGATAAGCCAATAATCATCAATGCCAGTCTTACTAAAGAATAGAATGGAATGCTGCTAACACAAACGGCCAACAACTTTTTCCTAGTCATATAATGAATTAATTGGAATAGATCCATGAATATGCTAACATCGAGTCTATATAGACTCCATCATTAAACTAAAGAGGTAGTCACAAAGAAGGTTGAATCCCAACCTGAAACAAGTTGTCAAAGATGAAGTTGAGAAACTTCTTAAAGTAGGATTCATGTATCTTGTGGTAGATAGTAAGTGGGTAAGTCTACTCATTATTGTACCAAATAAAGAGGGACATTGGAGCATCTATATAGACTTTCAACTATTGAACATGACCACATTTAAGATCATTTTTCATTGCCATTTGTGGACCACGTGTTAGATGCAATCATAGGACACCATTATTACAATTTTTTGGATGGATATAGTGGCTACAACCAAATTCAAATAGCACCAAAAGACTAAGTCAAGAAAACTTTTACCAATCCCTAGTCAAATTTTACATATAAAAGGATGCCCTTTGGTCTTTATAATGCTCTTGCATCTTTCCAATGCTTATTCCTGAGCATATTTTAGTAGTATATTAGTAGTAGCATGGAGGTCTTCATGGATGAATTCTCCACCTATGGTCCTAATTTTGAACAAGCACTAGATCATCTTTAGTAGGTATTAAAATGTTGTGTAAAGGCAAACCTGCAGCTCAATTAGTAGAAGAGCCATTTGATGGTCCATCATGACATTGTATTGGACATAGAGTTTCATGAAAAGGACTAGAGCTAGACCCTAAAAAAGTAAGGGTCATCCAAGAAATAACTAGATAATCTCAAATTGTCAAAGATGTAAGGTTATTTCTTGGCTATACTAGTTACGACAAGCACTTTATTGAGAATTTTTCTAGAATTTCCAAACCACTAGTAAAACTCACAAAGAAATATGTAGTCTTTGAATAGATTAGGAAATATGAATAAGAAGTATAACACTTAAAGTAAAAACTCATAGAAACTTCAATCCTACATGTACTAGATTAGCTCAAGCTATTTCATATCATGACAGATGCATCTTATGATAGATGCTATTTCATATTATGACAAATGCTTATATAAATGGATGATCAAAAACATCCATATTACATCTATTATGTAAGTAGAAGCATTGTGGATGCACAACTCAACTATACCATCACCAAAAAGAATTCATGATAGTGGTGTATGTCTTGAAAAAATTTAAGCACTATATGCTTGGATATCCAATTTTCATGCACATGGACCAAGGTGCATTCCAATTTCTAATGAATAAACTAGTAATAAGCCCTTGTGTTATAAAGTGATTAGTAATCTTACAAGAATTTGATCTTACCATGGTGAACAGGAAAGGGACTAAGAATGCAGTTGCTAATCGTTTTTCTTAGTTAAGATGGGATAGTATTAAGGATTAAGAACTTTTATCTAATCAATTTCTAGATGAAATATTTTTTGTTGTTGCCATTGAAGTTTAAGAACCAAAGGTTACCAATTGGTATCATAAGTTTCTATCATATCTACTCACATAGGAGACTCTTGTAGAATGGGATAATAAGAAGAAAAAATAGTTTCTTCACCAGATCAAACATCATATGAAAATTGAAACCAACCTCTACAAGGTTTGTATCAATGACTTGGTATGATGGTGTGTACCCAATGCAAATTGGTTGCAAGTCCTTTAGGATGCACATGAAGGTCCTTGTGGGGGCCATTATCTTGAAAGGAAGACTACCACAAAGATCCTTAAGGTAGGATACTTTTGGCAAACAATCTTCATGGATGCTTACCATTTCTCTCATTTGTATGAAACGTGTTAATGAGATGGAGTAATTACCATCCAAATGGAAAGTTCCCCAATAGTGGATCCAACCATTAGAGCCTTTTGGCCTTTAGGGTATCAACTTTAGGGGATGCATGACTTCCATGTCCAATGGGAAGGTGTAAATTATAGTTTTTGTTGACTACTATATTAATTGGGCTGAAGTTGTAGCTGTATCTAATTGTACATCTATCATTATAGATTGATTTGTTTAAAAAACAAGTGGTAAATAGGTTTGATATGCCTAGAGCACTATTTTTGGATCATAAGACATATTCCCAAGGTCTACTTTTCGTAAATTAATGTAACTCTTGAAGGTGCAACATAAAATTTTATCCTCTTATTACCCCTAAGCTAACAATCAAGTTAAGTTTACCAATAGGAAGATCACAAGAATCTTAGAGTGAACCATCAGTAAATATACAAAATATTGGAGTGCCAAACTCAATGATGCCATTTGGGCATATCACTCAACATGAAAACTTCCTATAAGCTACACTTCTTGTAAGTTAGTGTGTGAAAATTTACCTAAACTTATAATCCAAGCAAAACTCTCTACACTCACAACTACTTATGAACTTGACTTAGACATTAACCTAACATAAAAAGAACATCATATAATACTTAATGTGCTAGATGAAAACCAAAAAGTAGCCCTAATAATGAATGAAGTACATAATACATACAATGAACAATGTCATGATGCATGAATAAGGAAAGTTACATGCATTTATCACAATGAACTAAGTTTAAGACATTGTGGAAAGGACCTTACATTATTTAGTCAATCTTTTCTTGGGCCATGACAATTTACCACCCTACAATCCCTCACAAGCATATGTTAATCAATGTCCAACAATGCAAACCATGTCTAGAATCCTAGGTAACCAACAATAAAACTAACACCTTTGATTAAGAATAAATACACTCTATTTTCCAAATCTCCTACCTTCAACTTAGTTATGGGGAAGATATCCACATATCATGAATCTTAATGAGGATACATGATTTTTTCTTCTTCTTGTTTTCCAACATTCTTTATGTGATTTCTATTTTCTTAAATATTTATTATTTCATGTCTTTTCTATTGCTTTATTAATTTTTCTTATTTAAATTAGTCTTATTAGAAATCTCATATTTTTTTCCATTCCTACTATGAAATTTTGAAAGTGTTTGAACACAACTATCAAAATTTTGATTGATTTAAAATAGGCCAATTTTATTCTTGGGTTATGTCCTCTACTAATAATCTATTAGTTTTTTATGGTATCAAGTAGTGAACTCACAACATCCATCCATTCCATCTATTCCATATGGAGTTTGCATCATGGGACCATGAAGGTTCTTTCCCATTCAAGCTAAAAAGTAACATGTGATCTTATTACTCAACAAACTAGGAAAGGACCAAGTGGAAATGGAAAAGGACATGATCTCAAAGAGATTTGATATGTTCTTATCTTAACTCCTTCTTTAGTCTATGATTCCTCTTTGGTATACCATCACTCTGATTGTTGATCATAAATGGAATCATGTCTTTGCATCATATGGTTATCATTTAAAAAAAAAGAATAAAAATTCAAAACACACCCCTTAGAAAATTTCGTGAACTATAAGCACTAATTATGGGGCTACAAAGATATGTTACCCATGCCTAAAAGCATCCCTCTAACTAAGGTCCTTCTACTTCCTTCTTCTCTTTTCTTCTTCTCTTGAAGTAATGGTTATCCTCTATTTATTTATTAGGCTCTTAATGGTAGAGGAGGAGAAACATATTAATGTGAAGTCATTGTGATTAGAATAAACTTGGTCTAGGCATGGAATGGACCGATAACAGATCTTCATAATCACATAATTCACCAAGAATCTTATGTCACTAGGATGTAGATAACCTATCCATTCTTCTCCATCTATCATTTATTCACTCCAACATTCTCACCTCACTACATCATACCATGGTAAATTGATAGTTTTGTTTTCTAGTCTACATAATCCTAAGACAATTCCTCATATGGATAGGAATCTTAACTTAAAATAAAACAACCATTTATCATCCTTGGTACCTATGGACTTATTACAATGGGATATGCAAGGGCTTTTAGGCATGTTCCTACTTAAAGGAGAACTTACATCTTTTTTTGGTTTACCTTAGGTTAAATTCCCTATTCATAGGCTAATTAAACATTTGATCAACTCAATAGCCTTAAAACATCTAGTTTTTGCCCTATTCTGGCACCAAAATATTCCTTGAACACTCATCTAATATGCTCTAAGTTCTTTCATTTTGTAAAACATACCCTCTTTCATGTTGTTGTTATGATTCTACATCTTTTTGACTTCCATTTGGGTCATGTTTGTCCCCCAAACTTGCTCAACACATACCCATTAACCTAGTGTGATGAGTCGATGCATGATAAAAACAATATATATATGCATAATAATTAGCTCATTTTTCACCATTTCTTCAAAGAACTAGAGGATTTTTTACAATTTTTTAGAGCCAAAGAACCTTCTTTGATCTCTAACTTTTAAACCTCTTACTTGAATTCATTGATTCTTCAATCCTCCAACTACCAAAGGTACAATTTATGTCATGGTGGCATCAAACCTACATTTTGACATAGAAATTTTTTTAAAATTTCTCTCTCTCATGAATAAGATAATAAAATAATATTAAATTAAGAATCATAAGAATCAATATCAATAATAAAACTCCACTAGAATGAGAATAAAATAATATCATAAGCCTATGATCATTAAATAAGAACTTAATAATCTAGCAAGAAAGGTATCCAAGGGAAATAAAGGTTATGACTAAGAGATAATCCTAGGTTATGTTTGTGATCATATATGACATCCAAAATAGGACTACATGTAGGAGGACCATCGTAGCCTAGGAAGTGATCCTGAGAAGGAAGGAACTAGTAATAATAACAGTAGCAATAAAAATAACCCGAGGAATAAGTAGTTGAAGCTATGCATGTTATCAAACCCCTATTAAATCTTGGTTTCGAGACCAAGATCTAACTTGGAGCTTATACTTATTGAAGCCTACCTTGAGAGGATTTGAACCAAGGAGACCCACAACTTAATCCTACAAAAGCTAAACTATAGGCCATTCCTAGAGTTAGTACTAGAAAAGGTCTAGGCATAGCTACAAGGGTCTCCTTTGTGACCTATTCTTTCCAACAATAGGAAACAATACATGAGGGGAACCTACCTCTTTTGAAACAATTGATAAGAAGATGTCTTAGTAAAAATCAAGGACATCACCATCTCCCACTTGGTTGAGGCCATTGTTGAAGGTCTTGATCTACCAAACACTAGAGAAAATTTGTATAAATATCCATGTACGTAGATCTAGTGGCCAAGAAGGAGTGCATCTAATGATGCTATGGAGTGGATCATAAGGAGTATGGTTTCTTAACCAAGATAAAGAGAGCCTACTTCAAGATTATGACATATCACTTCAATCCAATGGTGAAGTCAAGTAAGGCTACATCCTTCTCCACTAGGACATGTGCTAAGGCTACATCCTTGTCCACTAGGGCATGTGCTACTCTAAGTAGAATATTCCCTATCAACCTATTGCAACTCATATTCGTTGAGATCAAAAAATGATTCAAGGAGAATGAGAAGAATAGGAAGATGCTCTCTTTTCTATGTTTAATCAAGAAACTATGTAAGAGGGGAGGAATAACTTACTATTCTAATGATGTGGTTTGCCATACTCATACCACATCATGATAGGAGATGATGATGAACAAAATTGTTGCCAAGTTATAGGAAGAGGACCAACAACAACCACCACCACCTATAGCACTAGAAACAATACCATAGATGCTTGCAGCTATTGAATGCCATAAAAAACTTTAGAGGTGATAGCTGTTGTACAGATCAAAATCATCGGTGTAAGGCTGGAAGGGAAAAATAAACACCGAAAGATCATCAGACGGGTACAGCTGACCCTGCCTTCGCATGAGAGAAAGCTGGAAAAGAAAACGAAGGCAAAGTACCTTGGATGGTCTACACGCAAATCAACCAAGGACTTCCTCAAATGTAAGCTATGGCTCATGCTGGGGTTATCGTAACTAATGTTCGAAATGTAATAGTGATGCACAAAACACAAACAGATCATATATAGAATAGTATTGCAAACAAAATGTAAATTGAATGTAAAACAAAGTAAACAATGTAATGGAAGGAAAACTGAATTGTATTGTATTTCATAGAAAGAGTGTGCACTAGTCAAAGTGTAGCTGCAAGTGTTGATGGCAAGTCAAGCGCCAAGCCCGGGGTGAGAAGTGCTTGGATGCTAGGAGTCAAGTGTGCTCAAGCCTCCAANGCCATCAACCTTCAAAATTTCCAACCCTGTTTATGTGAATTGACAAGGTATTTTAGGGCTTGGCTAAGTTCGAGCACGGAATTCATGGATGGAATCAATGGCTAAGAGATGAGAGGAAAACAAATCATGTGACACGTGTTCGATGGATAGCTGTATGTGAGTTCGACACATGCAGGAAGGCTACGTTCTTGACCAGATGCACTGTATCTTACAACGTGTGTTATCTTACTCAAGCTAGCTTAGGCTTATTGAAGCATAGACAATTTAGAGCATAACAACTTAGCAAGGTCACAAATGATAAAAATTTACAATGAAAATGATAATGTACAACAAGAGAGATTGACTTGGGCTCATTTGAAATGTCTTGGTCTTTGAATTGACTACTACAAGATGTCGATTTGAGTGGTTTTGTGGCTATTTGAGGTGTTTCTATTCCACCAAGGCTTCCAGGGTGAGTTTATTTGGTCTTGGCATGTCCTCAGCATGTGTTTGGCATTCTTTTATTCAGGCGTAATCAGTACTCACACTGCACTCACACTGCACTCCCGCTGCTAGCATGTCCTCAGCATGACCTCAGCATGAGTGAGTTGAAATGAAATATTTTACACCAAATTTTGATTTTTGAAGGCTATTTCTTGAGTTTAATAGTTGCCTAACTGTGTCTAACCTTGAGAGTGATCTACAAGTTGAAAACTAAGCTTGAATGTGCCTTGTTTGGAGCCGCTTTTGGCAGCTCAAGCTGGACTCATGCTGCCAGCGTGTCCTCAGTGTGAGCATAGTGTGAGTGACAAGAAATGACATATTTTGGACCTAAAACTAGGATTCCAAAGGTTGAGACTGGAGGTTGTCGACAATGAACCCTGAGGATGACTTGTACCTTTCAAATCAAGTCATTTTGACTCAATTTTGAGGCTCCTAGAGTTGGTCATGCTGTACTCATGCTACCAGCATGAGTGTAGTAGGTGTGATTGAATGTGTATAATTTGTCTCAAAATTCAAACTTCTGAATGCTGAAATTGAAGTAGGGAATAGTGACCCTTGAGGATGGCTTGCACCCTTAGATTTGGATCACTTTTAACTTGATTTTGAAGCTATTAGAGTTGCTCATGCTGAGGGAAAGCTAGCTTGATAGCATGAGTAAGCTGGATTAAGCAAGCTAGGTGTGAGTTCCATGTCTTAGTCAAATTTTGCCTCCCCAATGCTTGAAAGGGCTTGAGTCATTCTCATTTCAAAGTGTTAGGTCGAAATTAGTGGTGTTTCATTGGCCCCTCTTTGTTGACATCTGGAGGAATCCACCTAAGAGGCATCAACAAAGAAGTGAAAAACACCATGAACAATCAAGTACCAAGCATTATCCGTCGGCCCTTGACTAGACGTCATCACACTATGTTCAAAAGTACATGAGATTGGGAAAATGTAGTTCAAGATGTAGGGGGGATTGGTTGTAACAGGGGAATCAGGAGTTAATCATGGGTTATAATTATTGTTTGAATTGTAGGAGAGGAATTCTCTCACATGAATAAGCCATATCTTTAGTTCTTGTCAATAGCCGATTTTCAGCAAACTCAAAACCAAGACATAGGAAGTGCATTCTTTGGAGAAAAGGGACTCTTGCAAAGTGTTTATGGTAGCCCATTGTAAACAACCAAAGCCACGCAACGATGTGCAACATGAGCATTTGAGACACGAGGGTGACTATTTTTTTAAGACAATTGCCTTCTCACCTGGGGCTTGTATGAGAATAGCCAATAGTCTATGGTCTATGATGTCAACAGGGTCATGAAGACCGTTTCCGTGCATTTTTCTCTTTGATCTTTTTGTTCTCTTATTTTTTTTTTTATTTCTATTTTGTTCCTTTTGGAGGAGCTTGCTTTCAGTGCTATACTCATGCTCATGCGTTTGCATTTGGATCATGTACTATGCACTGTGTTTTTTGTTGCAACTACTTAAAGAATCACAATGTTCAATAGTGTATCAAGAGTTTTGGGATTCAGTAGAATGTATCAAGGGAGTGTAATTGAATAGGATAATGGGAACATGATGAGGAATAGGGAATGTATTAGGTGTTGGTAATGTACTTATGAATGGATTGATTAACCCAGTTGCAGGTGTCAAGAAGAACATGATACCCTGTCATCATGATGAAGTGCATCTATGTGTGAACACCTCAGGTGTGTCATCCTGCAAAAACATAACTCCAAGAAGACAAGAAAACTACAAATTATTCAGTTAACTAAGCACTTTAAACTTAAACACAACCAAGGAGGTGGAGCCACCATGTGTAATTTCAAAGCAGACAGAATCATGAACAACATCAGCTTCATCAAGGTCCATGAGATGAATTATGCAGCAAGTTTTTGTGGAACAAGTACAACCAATTGCAGCAACACATCTTTTCAAGTATTGCCTGGTCATTGATGATGTCGCCAGTTTATAGTCTTAGCGGACTATTGTAGGTTAGTTTCACGTCATAACCCTTTGGATGGTGCCAATTTAGCATCATAGGGGATGATGTAGTGCTAGTTTATAGTCATAGCGGACTATGAAGAGGTAAACTAGTTTATAGTCTTAGTGGACTCTGCATGCTAGTTTTATGTCATGGTGGACAAATGTGGCAATTCAATGTCATACAGGATAGAGCTCTCTAGTGTCAATTTATTTTCATGATGCCAGGACACTCTGTGGTGCCAGTTTCAAGTCATAGCCCCAGGACTGTTTTGTGGTATCAGTTTTAAGTCATGACGCCAGCACCGTACTATGGTATCAATTTTCAGTCATGATGCCAGGACTGTTACATACCTCAAGTTGATGTAGGATTAGCAAACTCCTTCTCATCCATGTCAACAAGTTTGAATGCTCCGTTGTTGTACGCCTTGGTGACTAAGTAAGGCCCTATCCAGTTAGCTGAGAATTTATCTAGATGTTCCTGGATGGCCTTAAGGACTAGGTCTTCTTCCTCAATCAGTCATTGATTAGGGAGTGTGCAAGGCTCAGGATCCTCTGGGAAGTTATTGGCTTCAACCGCTTGTTCGAGTGTGTTAGACTTAGGCGCTACATTGGTTGTTATAGGTGTACCATTAATAAACTCTTCTTCTACAACTTGCGCCATGTCTATGTCATGGATAGTCGAAGAGGAAGCGTTATCACCATGGATGATAACTTGACCACCTTCGTATGGAAGGTGGATTTCTTGGTGGATGGGAGAGGAGATGGCCCTTAGTTGGGCTAGCCAAGGCCTACCTAGAATCATGTTGAAACTTGGCATCTCCTCTATGATAGTGAAATCTGCACTAGTGGGGAATTGCTCTCCCACCACAAAGGATAAGTTGATTGTACCCCTAACTGTGACACATGATCCATTGAGGGATTTTAGACATGTGGATTTGGTTGGCCTAATTTCATCTGCCAGGCCTAGCTTGTTGATGATGGAGTACAAGACTACATTTGTTGACACACCATCATCAACATGCACTCTGCGAATGGTACACTGTGGAACACGAATGCTAATGGATAGTGGAGCTATAGTGACTTCCCCTCATTCGAGGTTGAATTTGATTGCATCATCATGAAAAGATAGAGATCTTGCACCCAATTCATGCAATGTAGGGGGCAACATCATTGCACAGATGGATGTCTCATTTGGAGGGATGTCCTTCGTAACAAGAATGGAGGCCAAGACCTAGGCCAATGCTTGGCAATGAGCAAATGAGGTCTTGACCAGGTCGTACAAGCTTAATGTTGTGTTCTTTTACTTGAGCATTTGTTTTACCTAGGTTAGTACAACTAAAAAGTCCTTGTCGTTAGTCATTGTGTTGACCTTGACTTCCTTCATATCGCTTGAGAGACAGATCTCTCGCATAGGGGACTTGGGCTTGGTTTGCTTGGCCTGCTTGGGGGT
This sequence comes from Gnetum montanum, assembly GCA_015680685.1. NCBI lineage: Eukaryota > Viridiplantae > Streptophyta > Gnetopsida > Gnetales > Gnetaceae > Gnetum > Gnetum montanum. The sequence continues at coordinate 192,858 of MNCI01004358.1, forward strand.
AGGGGCCCCAGTGTTCAATTTTTGTTTGTTGGTTGTGGCCTTTTCTTTAGCCATGGGGGTTGCAAGGTGCTCATTTGTCCTCTTGCATTGCCATTTGGTGGGCCTACTTGGGTTGCTAATGGGGTGTCAACCCTTGAAGGAGGAGGGATTGAGATGTTTCCCACTACTAGGCTTCGGGTAGGTGAGGGGCCATCACGTTGTGGCACTCTTATGACAAATGGAGGCTTAGGTGAAGTTTTTGTATGGTCAACTTGTTGTAACACCTTGATAACAAAAGGTTTCTTAGCAGTTGTTATTGCATCATGCCAGTTTAACATCTTAGTGGACTGGTCATGGCATTTTAACGTCTTAGTGGACAAGTCATGCTAGTTTAATGTCTTAGCGGATGATTGTTATGGAACCTTGACCACAAAGGATGTTGTGGGTGCCTGAGGTGGCACTTTGAAAACAAAGGGAGTCCTCTTGCTTGTGGAGGTTGCGGGGACCCTTGCCTTGTTAGGAGGTAGGTGGATCACAAAAGGTTTTTGCATAAGTTTGGGCTTGCAACCTATGCTAATGGAATTTATGACATAGGAAGCATTGTCTATGTTAGGTTGACTTGTCGTGTCAATTACTAGTTGGCCTTGTTCCATCATTCCCCGTAGGTCATCTTGCAAGGGATTACAATTGTTTGTACTGTGACCAGCCATTTGATGGTAATGATAGTATTGATCCAATTTAAAATATTGTGGGACCGAGGGCTCATTTGGTACTGCTAATGTGGGGTTCCTTAGTAGTTCACAGTACCTATCATGTTTTTGGCAGGTAATCACCGACACGTGTTTGTGTTGGATTTTTCCAAATTTCAAGAGTTGCTCCAGTAGTTCAGAGGGTTGCATCGGTAGTGGTGTGTACTTTGAGTGGTCCTTACGCTAAAATTTGGACCTTGGGGTGGCCCTTGCTGATGTAGGTGAGTTGGCACCAAAGTTGGTAGTTTTGTTAGCTGGGGCTTTAGGTTGCTTAGCTGTTGGGCCCCAGTTGGTTGCTTTGGTGCTTGCGGCCACCATTGCCACTATTGTGTTTTTCTTGCGAGCATGATGGTTTCTATAGGCCACATAAGCTAGGTCATTGCTTGATTGTGTCACCTCTTCTATGTTCTTGATTTGTGTGAACGCTTGACTCAAAGTATGGGCACTCAGATAATAGAGTTTAATTTAACAAAGTCATTCACGGTCATCTTAAGGATGGTGAGCAGGTATATCTCAGGTATTGGCTCATGAAGTTCATTCAGGGATGCACTCCGCCTTTGGATGAATTTTTTCACTGGCTCTAAAGATGCTTGTTTAATCTGGATCAAGCTATCTAGAGTGGCTTTAGGTTTTAGATTATATTTGAAATGGGTAACAAACTGATGTAACAAATCCTCCACAGAGGATATGGAGTTATGGGGAAAAGATCGGTACCAGTCTAAGGCTTTTCTTGTTAAGGACATAGAAAATACACACAAAATTGCATGAGTCCAGGCCCAAAGCAATAGACATTCTAGTCGAAATGTTACTAGATGACCATTTGGATCTCCCTCTCCATTGTACTTGGTTATTTGAGGTAATGAGATTTCCTTGGGTAAGGTTAATGGTGGAACTGAAGTGTGGATTGGGTCATCTTGGTAGAAGTCTAACACCTTGATTTCTTCAGTGTTTGTGGTTTTAAGGTGCTTTACCTCTTTAGTTAACAAGTGCATCATTTTCTTTATGTCTTACCACTCTTGGGCAGTAGGTAGACCAATAGGTTAAGTGGATTGCGATTGACAGTAATTTGATTGTTGTATCGTTTGTGGAAAGGGAGCTTGTCGGATTGTCATTTTTTGTGGTGGAGCAACATTTAGAGATGGGATTGCAGGGTGCGGTACACTATAGTAAGTTGGTTGATGCTATTGAATAGCTGGTGAAACCCACTGCCTAGCCACAGGTTGTGAGGTGATCCTCTAAACGTGTTGTGCTGAAGTAGTCAGAGGTGCCCCATGGGTTTGTACTTGTGGTATGTAATGAGTGGATGTGGAAGTTGGTACTTCTTGTTGAGAAGCCGATCCTTGCATGTATGCAGATGAAGGAGGAAGAATTATTTCTTCCAAAAAAGGTTGGAATAATGGGTTTTTATGGGCATGAGGATGTATAGGCATGAGCCTCGAAGGATTGCTAGTCTGTGTTTTCTAAGCCGTCAACCTTAAAAATTTTGAACCCTGTTTATGTGAATTGATAGGGTATTTATAGGGCTTGGCTAGGTTCAGGCACGAAATTCATGGATGGAATCAATGGCTAAGAGATGAGAGAAAAATAGATTGTGTGACATGTGTCCGATGGACAGTTGTATGTGAGTTGGACACGCGCGGGCAGGATACGTTCTTGACCAAATGCACTGTATCTTACAATGTGTGTTAGCTTACTTAAGCTAGCTTACGCTCATGGAAGCATAGACAATTTAGAGCATAAGATCTTGACAAGGTCACAAATGATAAAAATTTACAATGAAAATGATAATGTACAATAAGAGAGATTGACTCAGGCTCGCTTGAAATTTATTAGTCTCTGAATTGACTGCTACAAGATGTCGATTTGAGTGGTTTTGTGGCTGTTGGAGGTGTTTCTATTCCACCAGGGCTTCCATCGTGAGTTGATTTGGTCTTGACATGTCCTGAGAATGTATTTGGTGTGCTTTTGTCTGGGCGTGATCAGTACTCACACTGCCAGTGTGTCCTTAGCATGACCCCAGCGTGAGTGACTTGAAATGACATATTTTACACCAAATTTTGATTTTTGAAGCATGTTCCTTGAGTGCAACAATTGCCTGATTGTGTCTAACCTTGAGAGTGATCTGCAAGTCAAAAAATGAGCTTGAATGTGCCTTGTTTGAAGCCACTTTTGGCAGCTCACACTCAACTTACGCTGCCAGTGTGTACTCAGTGTGAGTGACAAGAAATGACATATTTTGGACTTGAAATTGGGATTCCGAAGGTTGGGACTGGAGGTTGTCGAAAATGAACCCTGAGGATGACTTGTACCTTTGAAATTAAGTCATTTTGACTCAGTTTTTAGGCTCCTAGAGTTGTTCACACTGTACTCACGCTGCCAATGTGAGTGCTGCATGAGTGCAGCATGTGTGAGTGAATGTGTACAATTCATCTTGAAATTCAAACTTCTGAATGTTGAAACTAAAGTAGGGAATAGTGACCCTTGAGGATGGCTTTCACTCTTAGATTTGGGTCACTTTTGACTTGATTTTGAAGCTGTTGGAGTTAATCATGCTGAGGGCAAGCTAGCTTGACAGAGTGAGCAAGCTGGATTGAGAAAGCTGGGCATGAGTTCCATGTCTTAGTCAAATTTTTCCTCCCAAATGCTCGAAAGGGCTTGAGTCATTCTCATTTCAAAGTGTTAGGCCAAAATTAGTGGTGTTTCAACTATAGCAACAACAAGGCTTTAAAGATGATGGAGAATCACTTGTGTACTATCTAGCCATGAGCCACTTGAATGAGGTTACAAGAACCATCAAATGACTATACAGTGAGATGACATTGATATTCTTAGCATAGAGAAACTAGGCATCCATACGATCCAATCCTGATGCCACAAAAATTACTATGTCAATTTTAGGATAATCATTTATTGAAATTCAGGAGAATACACCAACCTTATTTTTCATGTTGGAGGAAGGAAGAGGGGTAGGGATCCTAGTCATGCAACACAAGACACAAGAGATAGTGGCAAAGGTGATGGTAGATTGAGTTGGGAAAGCCCTTAATTTTTCTATTGAATATGTATTAAACATTTCTGCCATGGTTGGCATACATGCATTAGACAAATTAGAGAGTGGATAAATGAATGTTTTCCAACATGAAGAAGTGTTGGAATGACTAGTGGGAGCTAGGCAAGTGCTTCAAGAGTTCTTTGATCTCTTGGATGATATATCAACAACCTAGTTGCAGGTGTTGGAGATAAGAGGTAAATTACTAATTTCCAATGCGAAAATCAAGGAGGCCACTATTGGCAATTTATGATTGGCTATTGAGGTTTTGGAATTAAGAGTCCATCTCTTTGATCTTAAAATTATTAACCTGAAGATAATAAGAGATGAAGCTTTTCAATAACTTCAACAAAAGTACTAAGAGAACAAGAATGCAAAAGAAATGACGATCTTCGAGGCATCAATATTAGAGGCCATGACCAACAACACTAATCATGATCTCTCACAAGTTTGTAAGGAAAACTTAATGCCTACCCATGATAATCATTTCTTGTGTGATGGTGACTAGCAAAAATAACAAATGATAGAATACATTCTCCATTAGTAGGAATAACTTGCCAAAGTAAACTTAGATCTAAGAAGGTTGACTACATAGAATAGGAACCTCTCAATGGAAGAGGTTTAGACCCTTTGCTAGAAAATGCTATTAAGAGAACTACTTGGAAGAATGAAGCTCTGGTATTTAAAAGAATGAAAAATCACTACAAGAAATAGGTTGAAATGGTTAAGTAGGTCAACAAGAAAGAATTCAAGTTAAGCAAGGCAATGGTAACTAAGGTCATTCGGCAACTCTAATAAACAGATGATGCATGGCAAGCCATATTTGATAGACTCATGTATACAATCAAGCAAAGATTTGCATGAAGGGGTCACAAATCAAGGATATGATTAAGTACATGGTGCTTGGAAATCACTATTATACAAACTTGGTAATGTTAACCATAGTGAAGCCTAAGACTACATTAGAAAAGTAGGTAGCTAGCTATTACCTCCTTTATAATATTAACTTCAAGCTCCATAAGGAGACAAAGAAAAAGTTACAAGTGGTCAAGGGGAAGCTTAAAGTTCTTAGGAGTAAGTTCACAAATCAACCATTTGTTGCTAAGAACCTAGCCAGAAGAATTAGTGATCGCTAGAAGCTATAAAATCTTGTTCGTATATTCAACTTTGAATGTAAATAATTTGTAGCTTGATTTATAAATATGAAGGAGATGTTTCTATCACTAAAATGCCCACAGGATATTCCAATGCCAACACATCTAGGTGAAGCAACTAGACCATTCATGACCCATGTAGCAAAGATGAGAAAATGAAGGCATTCTTAAATGGCTTTAAATTTTTGGCATCAGAAGTAGCAAGATGACCACAACATTCACTAGCAGTAGGATGTGATGAAGGAACCTTAGAGTCACAAGAGCCTCCATCTCTAGGTATTATATGAAGACTTCATTTTGTTTCCATCCATTTAACATGATCATATTATTTTTATTTAAGTATCCAATTTTGTTGTAATTTGTACCAATTTTTTAATCCATAAAATTGACAATCAAACTTAATCAATTAATTAATTAGTTAGTTATTCAATTAATAAAATTCTATACATTTCCAAATTTTGTAAGAACCTCAACCTAATTTATATTCACTTGAGGATGAGTTTTTAGTTAGCCATTCAATTAATAAAATTTCACACTTTTCAAATTTTATAAGAAGCTTGATCTAAATTTTATTCATTCAAGGATGAGATTTTAGATAGTTGTGGGGGTATTATAAAGCATTAATAAGATGATTGTGTTGACATAGGCTTGTTGACATAGCCTCGTTAATGTATCCACATCGGTGTATCTTTGAATACATTGATGGAGGTATGTCAACGCTAACATAGGAATTGCCTATATAAATGCACATACAACTTGCATTTATAGTAACTTTTGGTCATTCTTTTAGTTGAACTCTTGTAGTTTATTCTCATAAAAGTTAGAACATTTTTTCCTCAAAGTACCTGCAACATGGATTAAAGTGATTGTATTACATTTTATTTAAGTACACATGTACCTAGACACATTTTTATGAACAAAAATAAAATCAAGATTTCTTCTATCCATTCTAGCACTTAGATTATCATAACTTTATTGTCTATAAATTGATTTTAAATGTAATTTATTTTCTTACTATTAAGCAATTAGTATTATCGTTTGTAAGCAATGTGAATATGACCACTTTTAAAATAATATATTGATACTCGATAATCATAGTAGTGGATACTTTGTACATCTAGTAGTAAACACTTAATAACCTATCAGTGTTAATATATGTTCAAGATATGTATAGAAGGTGAGAACAAATACTCCATGTTCACGCTAGTTACTTTATTAATTAGTTAATTTAAATATCAAATATTAATTTACTTAGCCATTTCACAAATAAGAAAAATAATAAAAAGTAATAAATAAATATTTTAGACCTCAACCATACTTAATCATACATATAGATTAATACAAGTGTTATTTGGGAAGACAATAACTAGTGACTAAATATTTCACCATCTAGAAATATTAGTCACTTAGCTAAATAAAGTTCATAGAATTTAACTAGACCATGCATCAACACTAGTGATTTGTATGGTTAATTGCTACTTATCAACCTCCAACTTCCATCAATCATTTTTAGGAATTACTTAAAAATAGAAATTTTATTATTCCATTTCAAAAAAAATCTAGTACTTAAACATAAGAAAAAGGAGAAATTTGTTATAGTGCAATGTAAGAAAAAGGAGAAGAAAGTATCAGGTTTCAAAGAGGATGGAGAAGATAGCAAGATGGAGAAAGATATGAGTGTGGATGATTCCATATTTTCAAAGATATTGGATATGAACTTGAAGGACTTGGCTTTTACTTTTTTCATCTCAAAGGAGATCACACAAAAGGTCATGGATGAATATGAGAAAGAAGTAACTAGGGAGGTAGGAGTAGTAGGGGGAAGAGAGTATGAGGTAGGTGCTAGTAGAGCATCGATAGGTAAGAGGGAAACACTTGGAATTAGTTAGTTTTATTTTTTATTATTTTATTAATTTTTTGTGTTGATTTGCTAGTCTATGTGCTTTTGTCAATTTTATTTATTTATTTTAATGTTTTTTATATGTGTTTTTATGAATTTTTATTAATGTTTGTATATTTGTGTTTCTATTGTTATAGACATAGATGTATCAGGATCTAATAATGAAGCAAAGGATGGAGAAGATATGAATGTGGTAGCAATGATATTTTATATCAATAATCAAGCCATAGATGATTGATATTGAGAGAAGGTAATTGCTAGGATGAACTCTTAGTCATGTTACTATTTTTAGATTTTGTAGTTTTGGATGAATGTTATGTATTTTGGTTGATAAAGGTATGGACATTGGATATGATGTTAGGATTGTTATTGTTTATGAAGTTTTGTCTTTTATGTGTATATGATTTTATAATTTTATATTTGTTTTTATGTTTATGGGATTTCTGAGTTTTTGGATGTTTGTGATTTTCAAATTTTTTTAAAGTATAAAATTAAAGTGAACACTAAGTAAAATGAATAATTTAAATGGAATAGGAGAAAAAAAATAAGTCATAAATAAAAATAAAGCTATAAAAACAAAAAGCATAATAAGATAGTAAAGTAAACTAGTAAAATAGTATGAAAACTAGAACTACCAAAACTAAAAAGAAAATAATAAAAAGAAAGGGGTAGCATGTTAGGAAAATAATGTTTTGGAAATTACCTTCCTAGCCTCAAATCTAATAATAATTTTTATGCTCTTAATAGATTCCATGATATCTAATTCTTTAAATCCTAATTCTACAAACTCATAGGTGTTAAATGATTAACAAATGTTAGCATCAGACTTCTTGGTTTCGTTCATTAAGAAAATCTATCCTATTAGTACTGGTTGGGATCCTAGGCTAGTCTCTTCTAAGATATTAAGATAAGAAATAGCAATTACTCTTGAATTTTCACATATAACTACTTCCCTATCCTAGCATGAAAAATGTATTTCTTGATGCATAGTTAAGGAAACATATGATGATAACCTAACCAAGGGTTACCTGAGATAGTATTGATAGTAGATGAGTCTCTAATGCTCACAAAAATAACTTTAGATGCAATATAACTTCTTACCAAAAAAAGATAATTTAATTACTCATAGGATTTCTACTCTATTCCCACTAAATGAAATAGTAACATGTATTTCAAGACCAATATTCTTAATGAATGCCCATGAAATGACATTGATTCAAGCTCCATCATTCACATATATCAAGAATAGTGTCATGTTATCCTTGATTCATATCATGATGTAGGTAAGAAGCTAGCACATAACAAATGTCAAAAGATGGGTATTGATATTTTTTTCATTAAATACCAAATATTTAACCTCGTACCATGGGGTGTTGAGCATTGATGAGATGGCATGTGCATGAGGGTAAATGTCTATTAGTAGTATGATGAATTTGAGAAGCCCGTATAACGTTAAATGATGCTTCTTGGAAGTCAAGATGAGATCAAAGGGAGAGAGGTTTGTTTCCTTCAATTTCATAGCAGCTATAATCTGAGGCAAAGCTTTATGTATAAGGGTTACATCCTTGGTAGTTTGTATAGGAGGAACCACATTTGATGTAGAGGCAATTGATGTAGCAGTAAGAGCAAGAGGAGTTATGTTCAATTCACCCTAGAATAAGACCATTTTTTTCTTTTGTATAGGTTACTTATTTGCATGTTTCTTTTCTTTTCCTTTTTTATTTTACATTTCTTCTTTTTTAGCCCAAGTGAATATCTTTATGGGTGGTATAGTTGTAGAAAGTAGGGAAGGCTCTAGGTGGAGAGAAGAAGTGAGATGGAGTAGATACAACATAAGGTAGAACAAGAGGATAATCAATAAGATAAGATGATATAAGAAAAAGGTAATTTGTTTCCTAAAATAAATAGAAAATCATTAAATAGGGGATTTTAATTTAGGGAAGCTTCATTGTAAGGAGGCATCATGTTAATAACCAATGGAGCTCTCCATGCATTCTAGAAGGCAAGTGTATAAGAATCATTTCAAGGGAGGTTAATCACAAATGACTTTTTAGGAAATGGTGGATGAGTAGGCAATTGAGAATTAGTTTAAAAAATGCTTATTTGAACAATGAAAGAGGTCTTGGAATAGTTACATTTGGACTTCATGTGAAAAGTAGAGATCGTCCTTAAATTATTAATTAATGGACCTTGAAAGATTGACATGTTTTGGTTACTTAGCTTCACCAACATTTTAAAAATAATCTCTCCCTTCTATACCATTATTTGGATATCATGTTTAAGAGTATTATAATCATTAATATCATGTCCTATAGCCTCATGATAATAACTCATGAGTGGCCAGGTACCCTACACTTAACCATATGAATACGAGCGTTACACGCACGATCCAATCGAACTCCGCAGACAGACTAGTTGTGGCATCGAGAGAGTTAGCCTTAGGTCGTAGTTCGTTGTCTTCCCACCTAGACTAGTATTAGCTTTGTCACGTATGGTTTAGTCTAGAGTGAGGTGTATGATGTGTTTTCTAATCTAATGCTACTCCTGAAGGCAATGGAAGATAATATTAACTAAGCTAAGAGAAAAGGGTGAGAGAGAATCTAAGCTAGCCTAAGTGCGATGAGCATCCGTTCCTTGATTATCCATACACATCTTGGACTTCATGCATGACTACGAATGGGATTACCAAGCACAGATCGTAGGTACGCTACTGGGCTACCAAGTAGTCACACTTAAATGCTAGTAATCAAGTCGTACTCATTCCAGATTTAACATGAGTTAAGGATGAGAGAGATTAACTAGGAAAGCAGCAAATAACAAATAATTAAATAATTAATTTAAGTGAATGCTGCAATGATGAAGTAATCTCGATCTTTATTGCTGGTCATGTGCATGTCCAAGTATGTCACACTCGAATAAAGGATGCCATACAATTACAATCACCACACTGCGGGCATACACTGGGAGGAAAAGGGTTGAGAGAAATAAATTAAAACACTTAAACTAAAACTAACTTACTTCCTACTTCTGATAACTGACTCATCTTCCTACCTCTTATTTATAGATGAGGAGACAAGCTATGATATCGCATATGCGATATTGCAGTTGGGCTACGATATCGCGTACACAATATCGTGGTGCACTAAATGGTGACTCATCATACCCTCATGACTGAATGAAAACTCGTCCTCAAGTTATAGTGATTACAAAATGGATAGGTATGGGATTATTGGATGGTGTAAATGGGTTTATGCCACAGTGTGGAATGAAAACAAAACAAAGATACAACACAAAGAATGTGCTACAACTACAAAATTTGTGGAACTCATGTAGTTCCTGGTGGCGGTGGCTCCTCCATAGGTGCTTTCCCCTTGTCTTGTGCTCTAGGTCTTAGGACTTGATGGCATTGAATTATGGCCTAGAGTTTCTCCTCTTCGGTCTAGGAATTCTGTGCCATCCATGCTAATGTTTCAATGTTTGATGGAGTCAGCACCTTCCATGGGTAGGGTAGTTGCCGAAACATTTGATTGGCCTTGACATATTAAGCTGTAAACACTCGAAGTTCCTCTTCATACACTCTGTCTTTATCTTTGTATTCTTGGAAATATGCAAGCCATCGAGCCAGATCTATTACAGCACCTTTTTGTCCTTGGTAGCTTGCTTTTACCACCTCAAGTTCAGAATTTGTGATCTCTAATTTTTTCAATAACTTCTTGCATTCTACAAATTTTGCTTCATATTTGACATAGGTGGTAGCTACCTATTGCTCAAGCTCTATTCCTAGATGCCCTACTATTAACATGGCAAGGTTGGCATACTACAAGTTTTCCAACTCCATGTATTCTATCAGATCCTGAATATGTAGGTCCCAGTTCTTAACTTCCACTTGGTGGGCAAAGGCATATGTGTCCAATATGGCCTTCCAGTCAGTGTGTTGAGCATTGATAGCATTGATGTGACCCTTGGCCATATAGATCTCCTTCTCAAGGATCTGTTTATATGTTCCCACCTGGTCTCGGAAGTGCTCCTTTAGCTTTTCATGCCGTTTAGCCTCATTTTGCCACACGCTAATTTCGATAGCTAACTTTTGAAGAATAGCGCATACCTCCTCCATTCAGAGGGTTTGATTCTCCCTAGCTAAACGGCTCATGTCTTGGTTGACCTAGAAGAATTGTTCTTGTAATTGATGGAAGTGTTCCTCGAGAAAATTATTTTGCTTCTCCACAATGGTCAACCAAAGGTTTTTAGCAATAAGCTGCTTATTTTCTTCTTGTAAGGTATTGAGTGCTTTAATATGTGCATGAGTTTGCGCCTATGCTAGAGAGGCATCCCAAAAAACCTTCTCTTTTTCTTTAGCCAACATTTTATTCTCCATTAATAGCTTGGTTAGTTGCTTAGTTCTAAAACTTTCTAGCTAGTCTGCGGGAACAAATTGTAATGGATCCTGCTATGCTACTTGTAGGGCCACGAGCTACTCTTGTAATTTTTTCACCTCTTCTTCAGCATGCTTGACCCTCACTTTTATTAAAACTAGCTTCCCCTTTGATGAGACGTGGTTTGCGTCGGCCGCGATATCGCATCCCCCACGATATCGCGTACGCGATATCGCGTCCTTCCTTATGATATCGCGTACGCGGTATCGCAGTTAGCCGCCATGTCTATAAATAAGAGGTGGCTCTCCCTTGTTTGGGGATCCCAGTTTTAGTGTAGCGAAGCTCTGGCAGTTTGATCCCTCCAGAGTTAGAATTTTTCCCATGTCT
>MNCI01004359.1:0-32795 GCA_015680685.1 Gnetum montanum
GTCGAACTCCGCAGACTAAATGCCTTAACGCCACAAGGAACGCTTTGGGTTAATCGTTCGTTGTCTTCCCAGGCTTGCTTGTATGTGTCACGGTGTATGGTTAAGAAAGTTTGAGGTATATGATTTTTTTGGTATTTTTTAGTTTATCTCCTAAGCTATGAGGGAAAGGGTTGAGAAACTAACTAACTCTAACTAATGTCCTAAGTCTAAATTAACTAGCGTCAGCATCCGTTCCCACTTACCGGACACACCCTGAACTATGCAACTGTGGCTACCAAACGCTAAGTGTTACTGGGATCACCACACGTAATGCAAGTGCTCGAAGTGGTCGTACTGAGGCACCTATTTAGCCTAAGTGTGATAAGTAGCCGATTCCTTGGCTAGTTGTACACACCCGTGGATGCTCGTAGCCAAGTCGTACTTATCACACGTTCTAGCCTAGCGATGAGTAGCCGATTTTTTAACTAGTCGTACACATTGGACTACTACTGGGATTACCAAGTGCAGATCCTGGAATATGCTACTGGGTTACCAAGCAGTCACAATGCTCGTAGTCAAGTTGTACTCATGCGTTGCGACGAGCATCCGATTCCTTGATTAGCCGTACACATCTGTAGATGCTCGTAATCAAGTCGTACTCGTGCGCACTAGTAAAGCAATAAATAACAATAATTAAAACCATGTACTGCAAGGTTTATCCAATCAAGTTCATCTTTATTGCCGTACACAACTTGTGTTCAGGTTACAAAGTTGCTCGAATAAAGAGCCGTTCACTCTAGGACTCCTACTGTGGGCACATGAGAAATTAATCTAACTCTGGAGTGTTCAAACTGCTAGAGCTTCGCTACTTCTAGCCAGGATTGGGAAATGAAGGGAGTGCCACCTCTTATTTATAGATATGGCGGCAGACCGCGATATCGCGTATGCGATATCGCATGGAGAGACGCGATATCGCAGGGGATGCGATATCGCGGCAGCCGCGATATCGCGTACACGATATCATGGCTTGTGCAATCTGCTTCTCATCATCACCTCATCAAGAACTACCTCTTTTTCATCATCCTAGATATGAGCCCCTTTCTTTTGAAGAGTTGGATCCTAGTTATATTCCTCTACATTTTCTTATTTACATATCTCTCCTTCTTTTTTTGCCACTTGTTCGATTAGCCTTTGTATCTGATGGGTTTTTAATTCAAATAACTGATCTGGGGCATAAATCCCAAGGGTCTTTCTTGTGTTATTATGAAGTCCATCTATGATGTGGAAAAGCTACTCTTTTAAAGAAAAATCATGACCTGGACATCTATGTAGTAGCAAATAGTATCCATCCAAGGCCACATCCAAGGATTCATGTTTTTCTTACCTCCATCCTTAGATTTTTTTTCTCAGGTTGGACACTCTTGCATAGGTTTGGTATTTCTCACTGAAGAGTTCTAGCATTGTGGACCATTGATGGATTGAATCTAGTTCCAATGATCTATGCCAACTTTCAACTTCATGTATTAGTATCCTAGGAAAGAGCTTAAGCTTTTGCCACTCACTTTCAATGTTCTGCAAGGTGTAGGCATCATGGAAGGCTTGTAAGTAATGTTGTGGATCAGAGTTATAGCCTTCCAAAAATTTAGGGATGTTATTCATATCAAGCCTTTTGATGCAACTTTTCCTTTGATGCTTATGGAGTATTCTAACTACTTCTATTATCTACATCTTGCTTCTAGTAGCCAGAAAGGGTTCATCATCATTAGAAATATCATGGTAATGATTTCTATTTCTATTTATTTGATTATGATGATCTCTTCTATGCTCACTTTGACGATCTCATCTATTTCTATTTCTATCTTCATCTTGATCCCATAGTATATCTCTATTTCTGTAACTATGTTCATCCTTGTCAGAATTAGACATGGAAGAGAAAGAGGAATATGATGAACTAGGAGAATTACCATGGATCATATATCTTCCTCCATGGTCCGTTGATTTATTACTTCTTGATTTGGAGAAGGTCCTAGGCCTTGAGGCCCTCCTTGTTCTAGGATTTACTTGATCTCCTCTAAGATTTTCTGCATTAGTTGAACATAGTCTTTGAGTGTAGTAAGGGTCTAAATGAGCATACGGAATCTTTTATTGTGATTATTCACTACAATTTTCCTAAGTATAGATCCTATCATTTCTCCTACTAGTGTTTTCATCATACGATGCATTCTTGGCCCTATGTGAAGAAGACATGGTTTTCTTTGATAATGTGTATGACTTAAAATATTAATATTTTCTAAAAGGTAAATCATTAATATGTTTACAGTGATCGTGTATAATATAACTAATCTAGATAACTAGCACCATCCCTAACAATGGTGCCAATGATGAGAGGTGGGTACCCCTACATCCAACCATACAAATCACAAGTGTTCATGCATGATTTGGTTGAATTTTGTGGATGGGACTAGGTGTGGCATCTAGATTGTTAAGCATTGATTGCAGGACGTTGTCTTCCCACTTGGACTAGTGGTAGCTTTGTCACATATGGTTTATTCCAAAGTGATATCGGGTACGCAATATCAGAGCCTTCCAAGTGATATCAGGCATTTGATATCAGGGCCTATCTGATCACCTATAAATAAGAGGCAGGTGCACTTAGTAGTAGTTTTTTGTTGAATAGTTTGTTAATTAGTCTTAGCCCCTTACCCAAACTCTTTCCTTTTCTCCCTCTCAGAGTTAGAATTATTTCTGTGTGCCCACAGTAGGATTCATAAAGTGAATAGATCCTCATTCAGGCATTGTGTACTTGAGCACACCTTGTGTACGATAAACCTTCCAGCATCCAGAATAGATTAATTAATGTTAATTGCAATTATTTAATGCTTTCCTTAGTTAATTAATGTTCTCTCTCGCACCCTATAACTCTAATAAGTAAGCACACTCAATACGATTACTTCGAGCATGTGTGTAACAGTTGGTAATCCAATAACAATTAACATTTGGTAATCCCAATAGTGTTGCACTAGTTCAGGATGTGTATATCAAGTGAGAATAGATGATGGTGTTAGGACTAGTTAAAGCATAGTTGAGTAGTTAAATTAAATTAGTTACTTAGTTATCTCTCTCCTCCCTTTGTAGCACCAAGCCATAAAACATAAAAATATATAAAAATCATATACCTTAAGTTTACTTAATCATATAATTGTGCTATACAAGTAGGCTTGGGAAGACAATGATTGACTAACCCGTCCTTATTCCACAAAAGCACATAAGCACTTAGTCCTTGGAATTTGACTAGATCATGCATGGATGCTCATATTTGTATGGTTGAGCATAGGGATACCTTGCTGCTCATCATTGGTGCCATTGCCGAGGACTTTGTTGATTGTGCACTAATTAGAACTCAGGAAATCTTTCTCATCGTTGGAATGAACCCTTAAAGTTGGTCACAAGAAACAAAAATAATATATAATACATTGCACACTGAATAGACAATCATGTCTCCTTCTTCGTATGAAAGTGTTTCACCACCTAGGTTTGATACAGGGAACAATCAAAGGCGTAATACACATGATAATCCTCCGGTACCTCAATAGTTTCGTGTGGTATACATTCATCTTGATGAGTATATACCAAACTTTACCTTTATCCTTCACTAGGATGAATAGCTATGTTGGTGAGACTTAGAAGGTAACATTATGTTACCCCTCGATCGCTTAGTCCCAAGCATGCTTCTTCGTGCTCTTACATGAATTGGTATGCAGCACTTACACAAAATATGTAGTGCATGAGCATAACTTGAGAGAGTATTAACCCACAGAGGCATAATGTCAAAGGGATCTACAACAAGAGAGATGTTATGAATCCATGAAAGGGAAGTTGTCATACAATGTCCCACATGTTCTAAGTGAAAATGAGGGTGGTGAACTTGCCTCAAGAAGTCGCCCACATAATGATGTTCCTTCCATTGACTTTGGTCAAGGGGTTGTGTATCAGAATCTTTACTCAACTATCCATAACCTAGATTCTGGTACCGATAAACACAAAGGGTCTAAAAAAGGAACACGAACACATGACAAAGATGGACATTCTGATCATAACTGCGATTGAGGCCACGACCATTGAAGATAAGGTAACAGGCACCATCATGGTGATGGTCCTCCTTCGTCTCCACCTTCATCATCTCCTTCACCCTCTTCTTCAGGATCTAGACATAATTACAAAGAAAAATACCATGAGGATAAGGGTAGGTGAAACGGGAGTCATAGATGAACTAGTCAGGAAAGCGAACAAGGGCACTCTAGAGAACCACAACATGGAAGAAGGGAGAGTAGGGAACAACATAGGCATCATCGACACCACAGACGAGACAATCACAATGAACCCCTACTCGCTACTCAAAGTATGCTAGACATTACTGAGGCTGTTAGAATCCCAACAAGGCACCAAAAAGATAGTAGGATTAAGAGGTTAGACATTAACAACATCCCACGATTTGAAGGTGGGTACAACGTTGATCCTCAAAATCATCTATAAGCATTCCATGATGCATGTGCCTTAGAAAATATAGAAAACAAATGGAAAAAACTAAAGTTGTTCCCACAGACACTAGTCAAAGAAGCAGAGAGATGGTACTAGTCCTTAGAACCAAACTCCATTCATAGGTGGAGTGCCACGTTAGAATTGTTTAACGATAAGTACCAAATGTACTCCTGAGTGTCCAACTTGTGAAAGCAAATCCAAGGATGGAAACAAGGAGGGCATGAACCCTTGGATGCTACCATGGGCCAATATTATGCACTATTACATCATTTTCCTAGCCATGGTTATTCATTTAGGGATCAACTATGCCATCTCATAGATGGGCGTAGGCATGAAATGTGAAGAACCCTTGGGAAGTATGCCCAAGGAAGGCTATCTAAGCTTAGGACCCATCAAGTACAAGGATTATTGGAGAAAGTTGCTAAAGAGGAAGGTGAGCTAAGGAAAAGAGAGAGTGTGGAGGAATATAATAGAGATCCTTCCCTCTAAAAGAAGTGAGTAAGATTTTTTGAAGATGATGAAGAGTCACCACTCGAAGAGATGGTAAATAGGAAAACTTTGCTTATTCAAAAGTTGGCATCGAAAGTATCGGGAAAGGTAGACAAAATGTGGGACTCCCTAGATAATAGATTTTAAATCGTTCTCAAAATAGTAGAGGAGTCTAGAAAGCAAGGTAGTGAATGGGAAAAGAGAAAAAAGAGAGAAGCATAATATGCACACAATAGGGGTAAGTGCAAAGTTGTCATCATCAAAGAGGTTGTGGATTTGGATACAAATAATGATAGTGGATGCGAGATATTCCAATAGGACCATCCTAAGGGGTGTTGCCCTGTAATCTCACATCTACAGGAGTCTAGGGTGTATGCACTCAACCCACGATTAAACAGAAGTTAAACACCCTAAAGGTTACCTTATCCCCAAGGTAACTCAAGATAGTTCTGCCAACCCTTAACGTATTATCCAAGTGAAACTCTACCACAACCAACTGAGTAGTATCAATAGTGGCAGCACCCACAATCATGGGGAATGCCACCACCATGGAAACAGTATCCTTACCATCAACCTGACCCATATGGATATTACGTGTAGTAGCCAATCTCTCCACATAACTCTACTGGTCACGTCACCCCTCAACCTCACTACCAAATACATGAGTATTATAGGACTCCTTCTCCTAGGGGTGATGTTCCACAAACATACCATCCTTCTCATCTAGCTGCATCTCTTCCACCCTTAACTCCATTACCACCTTCTCCAGCCATGTAGGGTGAGCTCCCTGCCCAGCGATAACAACGCAATGCTCCATGCAAGGTGACCTTTCTTTAGAACCAATAATCCAACCAAGTCCTTACAGTCATAAGTGGCTAATTCTTCAAACACCTCATCATCTCAAAACTTCAGAACTCCCTTCAACCCAAAGGCCACATTCAACACATATGGTCATGTTAACTTATGTCGTCACTGATTGGATAAAAGCTAGCCATCTTCCTAGGAAATTCTCTAATCCTAGGAGTCCTCTTATATATCTACAGATCACTGGTAATGAACTGTGCAAAGCTCTTTTGGATTCAGGTCTCGATGTCAACTTAATCTCTCAAGAAATGTACAAAGCTTGGAACCTACCTCCATTAAAAAAGAGTAACCTTCATTTAGAGTTGGTCGACTAGTCCATCACTATCCCATTAGGACTAGTGAAGGACATTGTCACCACTATTTGTGGATGGTCATATCTAGCTAACTTTCTAGTGATTCAAGTGAACAATGGTAAGGGGGACTTCTCAATCATAATGGGAAGAGCATGGCTAAGCACAATTGATGCATGTCTAGGAATCCACAATTTTTCCTTGGAAATATCAAAGGAAAATATGTTTGAAAAGATCAAGAAGAAAAAAGTTTCCTGCATCGCATACAGTGTGACACAGGGTGTAATTGCATGTAGAAGTCATGGTTTGTACAATGTTTAACATTGCTTGCATGCAATTATTGTGCACAAGTGACTAATATACAAAGATGCCTATCTGCAGTAGCCACAAGACAAGAAGGCACCCAATGGCTAACATTTAATCAAGAGAGTAGTTCAACTATATGCATGGAACCAACTAAGGGTTTGACTTGCACTTACATTGATAGGATAGACACATTAGAGCAAGCCCATTGCGAACTTCCAAGTCTTAACATTGAAAATATCAACTGGGGGAATTTGGAAATCCCTGATAAGTTTAAGCAGGAGCCCATTGAGTTAAAACCATTGCCCACCAATATGGAATACACATTTCTTAAGAATGAAAAATCGGTAATTATTAATGCTAGGCTCGCTCCTCAATAAAAAGAGAGATTGCTAAAAGTGATAAAAAAATGGTCAAAAGCCTTTACTTAGTCATATCCCGAATTAACTGGAATAGATCCTAGGATATGCCAACACATAATTTACACCGATCCCTCCACAAAGCCTCGACAACAATCGTAGAGGTGACTTAACCTAAAGCTTAAGCAAGTGGTTAAGGAAGAAATTGAATAGCTTCTAAAAGTTGGGTTCATATACCTCATTGTTGATAGTGAATGGGTTAGTCCCTTAGTTATTGTGCTTAAGAAGGGAGGTACATGGAGGGTGTGTATAGATTTTAGGCTACTAAATATGACAACATTCAAGGACCACTTTCCATTGCCATTTGTTGACCAAGTCTTAGACACCATTGCAGGGCATTGCTACTATAGTTTTTTGGATGGGTATAGTGGGTACAACCAAGTTCAAATATCCCTAGAAGACCAAGACAAGACTACGTTCACCAGTCCTTGGGGAACATTTTCATATAAAAAAATGTTGTTTGGCTTGTGCAATGCCCCTACAACATTTCAACAATTAGTTCTAAGCATATTCTAGTAGCAAATAGGAAATGGTATGGAAGTCTTCATGGATGACTTCTCCACTTACAGAGCGAACTTCGATCAAGCCTTGGATTGGTTAGAGCAAGTACTAAGACAGTGTGTAGAAAACAACTTAAGGCTCAACTAGCAAAAAGGCCATTTAATGGTCCAAGAAGGCATCACATTATGGCATAATATTTTGCAAACAAGGATAGAGGTAGACCCTAAAAAGATTAAAATCATCCAAGGAATCACTCGGAAACTTGAAACTATAAAAGATATCCGGTCATTCCTTGGACACATTGGCCACTACAAATGGTTTATTGAGAACTTTTTAAAGGTTGCAAAACCATTGGTTGAACTAACAAAAAAGGATGTACCTTTTGAATAGACCAGGGAATGCAAACTAGCTTTCCAAACTTTAAAATAGAAGCTTATAGAAGCACCCATTCTACAAGCTCCTGACTAGTCCAGACTATTCCACATAATGACTGATGCATCCAACTATGCTTTAGGAGTCATACTTACATAGTTAGATGATCAAAAACGTCCTTATTACATCCACTATGCAAGTAGGAGAATTGTTGGTGCACAACTTAACTACACCACAATAGAGAAAGAATTAATTGCTGTAGTGTTTGCACTAGAAGAATTTAGGCACTATGTCTTGGGCTATAAGGTATTCATGCACACAAATCATAGTGCAATAAGGTTCCTAATGAATAAACCAACTGTGAGCCCTTGCATCATACGATGGCTCATAATCTTACAAGAGTTCGATCTTA
Source organism: Gnetum montanum (assembly GCA_015680685.1). Classification (NCBI taxonomy): domain Eukaryota; kingdom Viridiplantae; phylum Streptophyta; class Gnetopsida; order Gnetales; family Gnetaceae; genus Gnetum; species Gnetum montanum. Next base: position 8,169 of record MNCI01004359.1, read on the forward strand.
CAATGATTGATCGTAAAGTCATCGAGAATGTAGTTTCTAATCATTTATCTTGGTTGCGATGGGACAACAAAGAGGATGAATATCCACTCTTTGATCATTTCCTTGATGAACTCCTCTTTGCAGGTGTAGTAACTAATCAATTGACCATGAAGACAAACTAGTATAGTAGTATTCTCACCTATCTCCTTACACAACAAACACCACAAGGGTTAGATATTAAAAAGAAACAATAGTTTCTTCACTGAGCTAAGTATTTTATGGAGATGAATGGGAAACTTTATAAACTGTGTCCCAATGGCTTGGTCCAATGGTGTGTTCCTAAGGTGGATCAATTACGAGTTCTCCAAGATGCTCATGAGGGTCCTTGTGGGGGTCATTACATTGGAAGATAAACAACCATTAAAATCTTGCTTGCAGGATATTATTGGCCTACATTGTTCCAGGATGCCCATCATTTCATCCAATCTTGTGAGCGATGTCAATGTGATGGGGGAATGACTGCTAGAATGGAGGATTCACAACAATGGATTCAACCTTTAGAACCCTTCAATATTTGGGGAATTGATTTTATGGGGCCTATTACACCAATGTCCAATGGAAAAGCCTACATCGTTGTTGCTATTGACTACTTCAAAAAATGGGTAGAAGTAGCTGCCATTAAGGATTGTACATCATCTACAACTACACGATTTTTTCAACAACAAGTCATAAATAGGTTTGGCATGCTGTGTGCACTTATTTCAAACAATGGTACATACTTCACAAGTGTGACTTTTCGAAAATTAATGCAACACTTAGGGGTTGAGCACAAACTAGCTACACCATACCACCCTCAAGAAAATGGTCAAGTTGAGGTCACCAATAGGGAGATTACAAAGATACTGACAATAACTATTAGCAAGTATAGGAGAGATTGAAGCACCAAATTGAATGATGCTCTTTGGGCATACCGCTCCACATGGAAACTCCCTATAGGATACTCTTCCTATGAGTTAGTGTATGGTAAACTTCCAATGCTTCCTATTCAAGTAGAACTTCGTACACTATCCACAGCATGTGATCTCAACCTTGACCTTGATCTAGCACAAAAATAACGACTAATGAACCTTAACTTGCTAGATGATAGCAACTAGTCACCCTATCATCTAACGAATTGCACAAGGCTTTTAATAAATAACATCATGACCTAAGGATTAGGAAAGTCAAATATCGACCAGGGGATAAGGTTCTCTACTGGAATCCCACACATGTGCCACAATGAACAAAATTTCAAACTCTGTGTGAAGGACCTTATATCATTCATGCAACTTTTCCTTCAAGGGCCATGATGATTTACAAACCTAAGAGCCTAGACAAGAAACTATTAATCAACGTCCAACAAACCAGACCTTTCCATGAGCCTAAGACAGCTAGTACCAATGCTACCTCTGTTGGTGGACAACCTTGCTCCCTATTTTAGATTGCCTTCTACTACCTCAGTCTTGGGGGAGATGGCCACCAATGCTAACCATTCAAAGCCCTCAATTTCTTTTGTATTTTGGTTTTCCACATTTTTTATTTTACACATTTTTTCATATTTACGTATTTTTTGTTTTATACCATCATGACCATTTTTACTATTTCTTTGTTTGACTTACTTTCATTCGTCATACAATAAGTGCTCATGATGGTGGAATGTACTATAATAATGTTGATTGCTAATGTTTGGTTTTTATCTTTGATTTTCAATGTTGATATTAAGATATGGTTCTTTTGATAAAACAGGCAATGAGTCCACGTCGCCCATTCATCCATTCAACTTTATGGTCTTCCTTGGTTTTGGAATTGTACTGTCCTTTTTTCTAAATAAACTAATTAATGAATTGGTGGCTTGGTATTCTTCAAACTGAGGAAGGACTTAATGGTTGAAAAGGTTGTGACTTCAAGGGAATTCGATGCACGTGTGCTAGCTATTCTCTTGTTTACTTGGATGCTTTTCATGGGTTTTCTACCATTCTTCCATTGATCAAATATCAGGAACTTAAGTGAATAAAAATAAGTCTTTTCATGGTATGGTTCTCATGCAAAAAAAATGGTGAGAATTTAAAGCACACCCCTTAGACATAATAAAGAAATATGAGCTACAAGCACTGCTTATGGCACTAGAAAGACATGTTACCCATGCTTGAAGATTCTCTCTAACTAAGGCCCTTTCTCACTTCTTACTTCTCTATTTTTCTCTCCTTGGAATGGTGGTGACTCTTTGGGGAAGCATTCTTGTTGCTTTAAGAGGATGGATTGGTCAAGTGTATTGATGTGAGGTCACTGAATGTGGTTGGTTTGAGTCTAGATTTGGAATGAGTTCTACTCAGTCACCTTAACCAAAAAATACACAAAATACACAAGGGACTTTACACAACCTTGCTCTTAGGATCCCATTCCATTTTCTACTTCCCATCTTTCTTCCCATTTTCCACCTCATTGTTGGTTTCATGATTAGTCTATATTTTGGTTGATACATTGTTTTTCCTTGGTAAATTCTTGTGGGTAAGTCTTTAACCATTGTTTCCATATGTCATCCCTAGAGCCTACGGACTCTTTGGTTTGGGGGTTTATCAGGGCATAAAAGACATGAGCCTGCTTTGGGGAGGATCCACTAACATTCCTTTATGGTGCAATTGTTAAATTCTGCTACTTAAAAATTTCTTACAATCAGTAATTTCTCATTTCATCCCCATCCATGACATCCATTTTATTGACTTTGTCATTGTTATTTTTTCCCATTTTTCTTGTTTCCTATACTTGTCCACCCTATTGCTACCAGAGGTTCGCTCTTAGTTGTGGGGGCCCTATCACAAATTTTTCCATTCTACTACTTGTATCACCCCTACACCTTGGGTAGTTATCAATGATAAACCTCTAACCTAGTTTCTACCATAACCACAACTTAGCTAATGCATGTTATATCGAGGCAGGGTATCAACTGCATTGTGGCTTACCTATCCTTGCTCATTCGTGACTGTGTTGTGTGTGCAGATGGCAATTACATGAATAATGGACTGGGATAGGAGGAAGCACTCGGGATGGACTAGAGCAAGAGTGTTTATGCTAGGAATAAGTTTGGTCACATGGCTATGGATAAACAATGGAAAGCACAATCATGACATCGGCAGCAATGCGTCTCATTTTCTTTTCTCTCTCTTCAAGCTATTAGATGAGGGTTTGGATGTCATCTATGTACAGTGTTCACCACAAAGGGTGTGAACACCAATGTTGTAATATGTTTGTTGATCTCTTCACTGGGCATTTTGAGTATATTATTCCCTGTTGCTGTCAGTTGTTGTTCAGTCAATGATCCCATACCTTTCCAATATTTTGTAAGGAACTTGAGGACGAGTTTTCATTTAGTCATGGGGGTATGATAAGCTGCAATATTGAGTACGCAATATCGGAGCCTTCCAAGCAATATCGGGCATCCGATATTGGGGCCTGTCTTGTTGCCTATAAATAAGAGGCAGGTGTACTTAGTAGTAGTTTTTTGTTAAGTAGTTTGTTAATTTGTCTTAGCCCCTTACTTGAACTCTTGACTTTTCTCCCTCTCAGAGTTAGAATTATTTCTATGTGCCCACAGTAGGAGTCATAAAGTGAACGGATCCTCATTCGAGCATTGTGTACCTAAGCACACCTTGTGTACAGTAATAAATATGAACTTTGTGATAAACCTTGCAGCATCCAGAATAGATTAATTAATGTTAATTGCAATTATTTAATGCTTTATATAATTAATTAATGTTCTCTCTCTCACCCTATAACTCTCATAAGTAAGCACACTCAATACGATTACTTCAAGCATGTGTGTAATGCTTAGTAACCTAGTAATGATTAGCGTTTGGTAATCCCTGCAATGTTGCACTAGTTTAGGATTTGTACAACAATTGAGAACAAATGCTAGTGTTAGGACTAGTTAAAGCATAGTTGAGTAGTTAAATTAAATTAGTTACTTAGTTATCTCTCTCCTCCCTTTGTAGCACCAAGCCATAAAACATAAAAATATATAAGAATCATATACCTCAAGTTTACTTAACCATACAATCGTGCTATACAAGTAAGCTTGGGAAGACAATGATTGACTAACCCATCCTTGTTCCACAAAAGCGCATAAGCACTTAGTCATTGGAATTCGACTGGATCATGCATGGATGCTCGTATTCATATGGTTGAGCATAGGGATACCTCGCTGCTCATCAGTGAGGCATACGATAATTGATGTTGTTAGGCCCTAATTACTCCTAGCGACAAACATAATTGAGAATAAAATTTAAATCTAAGTAATGATGGTAATGTATATCTAAACTAGATTAGAGTAATGAGCATCTAGTCTTGGTCTATTATACATATCTTAGGCTCATGTAACTGTTACTAGGTTACCAAGAATTATGCTACTATGTGAACCAAGCAATAAAACTACTAGGATTACCAAATGATTACACTTAAATGCTCGAAACCATTTGCGCCCATTCCATTTTACTAATGAACAAGTATTTAAAGTACTTGGAAATGTAAATGATTAAACTAATAAAATAGTAAAAGTTATCGTAAGTAATATAGTAAAACTAAGTGGATGCTGCAATGATGAAAATTATCCTCGATCTTTATTTCTAGTCATGAACTATGCTTAAGTACACTTCACTCGAATAAATATTCTGTACAAATGCTCAACACCACACTATGGGCATTCACTCTATCATTAGAACTGCAAAATGAACTGCAAGAATCTACCTAAGGGTGGAATGAAAGTTCTTTGGATCTGTATGCCCAAGTGTTGTATTTATAGGCTACACACATCCTACGATATTGGATCTATGATGACATAGCTTGTACTATGATATCGAATATATGACATCATAGATACAATACCATAGTTCCAATATCGTTGGTGGACAAAAATTGACTTTTTGTCAAACAAATGCGATAAAGCATTCACGATATCTCAACCAATTGATAGTTGATCAACATGTTTCTAGACCAGTTGCCACATGCAACAATAAGCATCATTACATTATTTTTATAAAAAAAAATTTGGTAGCATTGAGTCATTAACATATAGAATAAGAATGTCATGTTTACACTATTTATTTCATTGCAAATGTAAATTGGCATTATACTAACTAAGGCACTTTATTAAACTTTTCTGTTTGAAAAGATTTAAAAGTGGAGGTCATTTTAAGTGGAACTTGACTCATGGCTTTGATGATATCTACCAACCTCTTCTCCATAAATTTTTTTATTATTACTCTTTATCATTTAAACAATGAAAGGTAGAAGTTATTTTCAATCGACCTTAAGTTAAGACTTAAAAAGAACTCCTTTTAATAATAAAAAAGTAGTTTAAGGTCATCATCACATTAATGTGTTTACTTTCCAAATCATAAAAAAATTGGATTTTATATCATAAAGCCTAACCTTTAGCTCATCCAGACACTCCTAAGATCTACCTTTAGTTAGTATGAGTGAAGCCTTTATGATACTGAAATGGTAATAGTAATGATAATATTGCTTTAGGATGATGTAAATGAAGACTTTCACATCCATCATTTCATACTATTTCTTTTCAAATATCCAAGCCACATTTTGTTTATTAGAAATCTTACTACTTGATGGGATGCGATATCGCGTCCTTCCCTACAATATTGCGTACACAATATTGCAGCCCGTCGCCAGTTCTATAAATAAGAGGTAGCTCAACATTGTTTTTCCATCTAGATCTAGACCTTAGCCAAACTCTTGCCATTTTTCCATTCCAGAGTTAGAATAATTTCTATGTGCCCACAGTAGGAGTCCCAAAGTGAATGGATATTTATTCGAGCAATTCTGTACCTGAGCACACAATTGTGTACGACAATAAAGATGAACTTTTGGATAAACCTTGCAGTGCATGGACTAAGCTAAATAGGACTTTAATTATTGTTAATGTTTAAATGATTTATTAGTTAATGAAATCTCTCTCAACCCTTAACTCCTAGTTAACTGCATTCAGTATGATCACTTCGAGCACATGCCTTACACTTGGTAATCCTAGTAACGAATAGTGTTTGGTAATCCCAGTAGCGTTGCATTGGTTTAGGGTGTGAAACAACAAGTGGGAATGGATACTAATGCTAGGGTAATTAAGGCTTAGTTAGTTAAAGTTAGTTACTTAGTCTCTTCATCCTTTCCTCTCTTAGCATAGGCGATAAAACATAAAGGATATAAAAATCACATGCCTCAAGCTTACTTAACCATACAACTGTGACAAGTACAAGTAAGCTTGGGAGGACAATGATTGATTAACCTTAGGTGTTCCATAAGGCGTGTAGGCACTTAGTCTGTGAAGTTCAACCGGATCGTGCGTGTAACACTCGTATTCGTATGGTTGAGTGTAGGGGTACCTTGCCACTCATCACTACTGAAACAAGAAAAGCTCCCAGCCTTTCATCTACTATGTTCTTTTGGCATTGTCCCAGTTGTCTATCTTCCTGTCTTAATCCCTTGCTGGAAAAAAAAGAGGGTCATTCTTAAACTGCTTTAGAAGAGTCTAACAAAGACTTTGTCAAAGCTACTTACTCTATATGATTTCTTTTCCTAGTTGCCCACGAAATTAAGTCATTTTTAGGAAATTTCTCCAAGCACGTTGTTGCAATAGATCCTCTATTTCAAGGTCATGGAATTTTCTCCTAGCAAATTTTCCATTCACTAAATTAAATATCAAGGTGTCAATTATGAAGTCATTTTTAGTAGACTCTCTATTTCGACTTCATACAATTTTTTTCAACCAAATTGTTTCATCATTTTTAGTATACCTTTCATTTCAATGTCATAGAATTTTCTTCAACCACATTATTTCATAATTTTTAGTATACCTTTCATTTCAAAATCATAGAATTTTCTCCAAGAAAATTTTCCATTCCCTGAATTAAATATCAAGGTGGATCATCAAGTCATTTTCAGTAGACCCTCTATTTCAACTTCCTAGAATTTTCTCCAAGCAAATTGTCTCATTATTTTCAGCAGAATTTTTTATCTTAGATTATAGATGAAGAAGCAATTTTGCAATCAAAAGAAAGTACTTCTGAAAATTCTTTGATTAGAATTAATATGTCATTAAAAAATTAGTTATTCAAAGAGAGAAGTAATTTCATTGTCTCATTGAATACATAAACTTCTTCCCAATCAACCTAAGTTGAAGGTAGTTTAGCTTCTTGTCATCCTAACCATTAAACGTAATTCCTGGAGATGTCACTTTCACATCAAAGGTAGATTGCTAAATCCAAATGGTGACAAAAACATTGAACTTATCTCTATGTGCACGTTGTGACGGTTGACGAAGACTTTAAAAAGTTTGTGTTCCAATTTCAAGTCAAGTCTGAATGAAAGAAGGAAAGATTGATTTTGACAAAGATACTGCACTAACCAACAATGCAGAATGGGGGTGCAGCCAGTCCTAACTTTCTTTTTAACCTCATTATTTCTTTGATGTATGAAACAACACATTAGAAATTTAAACTATAAAACTTGTATATGCAATTTAAAAGTGATCCACCTCATATTCTTTGGCATAAACAATGCTAAATTTTCAATGTAGCAATCCTTAAGTGCACATTATGACAATTGTGGACATTGGTGAAGAATTTAAGAGAAGTCTATGTTCAAACTCCAAAGTCTTAAAAACTTTGACAAATATACTCCCACACCATTTCAATACTTTCATAGAGAATGTTTAGTAAAGTGACTATGAATTAAAGTGTAGTGTTTGAGGCATGATGGCTAAGTGAAGTTTAGCATAATAGTTGTGACTTGAGAAGTGAAATATAGTGTAGTATTTCTAGATAAGTAATTAAAGAGTGAAGCTTAATTTCTTGAATTATTTATATAATGAGAAAAGTGTTATTTGTGAATTATTTTCATAGCTTTTTTAAAATGCCCTTTTTACCCTAATGATTTTTGCAATGTCATTAGAGCCTAAATAACTTATGGCAATAGGCATTGTTCTTTGTCAAATATTTCATTTTATCTTGGTTATCATTTTTTGTTTTACCTTTTAAAAACTCTAATTCTAAATATGGAACCACTTTTTGGAACCAAATAATACAAGTTTTTGCTTACAACATTCAAATTCTTACCACATAGGCATTAGGTTCAATCGCTTTATCTCAACATAGCAAACAATTGAATGAAATAAGATATCTTTGAAAATAATGTAGATGTAAATGAAATAAATATTATATAAAGTACCCAATAAAGGCTAAAAAAGAAGTCTTTCAATGTTCCACATCTTCATAGTTGATGAAGTGTCATTAAGTTAATGCATCGACTGGGCTGTGTATACGCAGCCGCGTTGACGTGGCCCCGTTTACGCAGCCGTCTATCTCGGCCTATAAATAAGAGGGCCTTCCATCTCATTTAGGCATCTTTCAATTAGTTGTAACGAAGCTCTTGCAGTTTGTTCCCACAAGAGATAGAATATTTTCCAAGTGCCCGCAACAGCTGTAAGAAAAGTGATCGGCTCTTTATTCGAGTGTTGATGTATCTGAGCCCATTGGCGTGATAGCAATAAAGACAAACTATTCAAGCATTCCTTGCAGCATTTGGACTTAGCTATTTTATGCATTCAATAGTTTAATATGTTTATGCTTTGTTAATTACCTGTTAATTACTTAAGTTTCTATTGTTGTTATCTTAGTCACTATCGCTTATTCGTAAAGGCCATAAGTACGACCATCTCGAACATAAATAAAAAACTTGGTAAGCCTAGTGACACCTAACGTCTGGTAACCCAGAAGTGTTAGGAGATGCTAGAACATGCTCAGAAGATGGGATCAGATACTTATGCTAGGAATAGTTAAAGTATAAGCTAGGCTAATTATAGATTAGATAATAGTTTATTCCTTACTTTTCATACCTTAAATTAGCCGCCAGAAGATATGCAAAAAGATATAAAAATCATTAGTCTTAGTCTCACTTAACCATCGTAAATAGAACCTTACAAGTGAGATTAGGAGGAAAATAATCATTTGAACCCAAGGTTTCATTGGTTAGAGTCTGGTGTATGTTAAGTGCTTACAGTCTACAGAGTTCGACTGAGTCACATGGGAACACTCATGATTCATATGGTTGGGCGTAGGGGTACCTAGCCGCTCATCATCGGCGTTGTTGTCGGGGACTATTAGTCTTACATGCATCATCTAACCTTAGTGAAATTATCATTCAAGTCATTGGAATGGACCCAGGATAGAAATATTTATGCACCCTAGGTGGATTAAAGTTAGTAGTAAGGTACATTGATTACATGGACCATCTAACGTCCAATATGTCTTCTTGCAGGAGGGAGATATCCACCCCACCAGTGTTGTAGGAGTGTCGTGTGGTGTACAAGCATCCCGATGAGTACGTCCCTGATTTCATGTTCATCCTACATCAAGATGAGCATCTATGATGGTGGGACATGGAGGGTAATATTGTACACCCTCCTGACTGATCGGCTCCTACGATGCTATCCCACAATCTTGGCAGATTGGGCATCCAGGACCTTGGATCAAAGTATGTCATAGAGGACCATGACTACCAGGACTACCATCCAATTGAGGCTCAATAAGTAAGAGATCAGCAGCAAGAAGACAGATATGAATAGTTGAAGGAAAAATAATTTAGTAATCCCTTATTCTTTCAAGGGCTATAGGACGATGGGCATCCCATCTTTCATGACACCCATTCAACTGAGCTTCCCCTGGGGCAACAAGTCCTCCAATCCATGATCCAGTCCAAGCATCTAGGTGGCCAAGATCCTCAAGGGGATGGAGGGTCACATAGCAAGGATGACTGGGATGATCAGGACTGTCATCAGGGTAGAGGAAAAAATCCCTCTCCTTCTTCTCCATCCTCCTGCTCTCCTTCTCCTTCATCCAACTCAGGCTCTGATCATAATCGAGGTAGGAGGAAGCGAAAGGACAAGGTTCGGAAGGAGCAACATGAGGAAACACGTGAGAAATTGTGTGATGCTCACTGGCATGAAAGGAGGGATAGCTAGAATCATCATAGACATCATGGTCCTCAGCAAGACTATGATTCAGATGAGCTGTTTTTGGCTACCTGGAGTATGCATCAAATATCTGAGGCAGTCCAAATTCCTAGTAGGCACATGAAGGATAGCTAGATCAAGCATGTTGATATGAACAACATCCCTAGATTTGAAGGGGGATATAACTATGATCCGTAGACCCACTTGCAGGTGTTCCATGACGCCTGCACCCTGCAAAACATTGACAATGATTGGCAAAGGCTGAAGCTATTCCCTCGCACACTCATCAAAGAAGCTAAAATTTGGTATCGGTCCTTGGAGCCGGAATCAATTAGAAGATAGAGTACGATGCTTGAAATTTTTAATGACAAGTATCAAACATACTCCAGAGTGGTGAATCTGAGATGGCAGATCCAAGGCTGGAAATAAGGGAATCATGAACCCTTGAATGCCGCCATGAGTAGGTACTACTCGTTGTTGCATCGGTGTCATGGTCATGGTTATTCTTAGTAGGCACAGCTTCGCCACATCATTGATGGGATCCTTTTTGAAAAGAGAAAGACCCTAGGCATGTATGCCCAAGGTCGACTGTCAGAGCTAAGGGTCCATCAATTGCAATGCCTCATTGAACAGGTGGCCATGGAGGAAGGAGAACTAAAAAAAAAGAGAGTATAGAAGAATTTAACCAGGACCCTTCCCTCAAAAAAAGGGAATTCCGTTTTTGCGATGAAGAGGATGAATCACCACTGGAAGAAGCGGTGAACCAAAAGACCTTGCCATTACAAAAGTTTGCATCTGAAATATCGGCAAAGGTGGATAAGGTGTGGGACTCTTTGGATGAAAGGGTCCAAAGCATGTTGAAAATCGCAGAAGAGTCCAGAGAACAAGGTAACGACTGCGATCGACGCAGGAAGAAGGAAGTTGAACGTGCCCAATATAAGGGAAAGGGCAAGGTTGCTGTAGCAGAGTAGGTTGCAGACTCTGACACCAATGAGGATGATGAATGTGGCATATGCCAATATGAACATCCTAAGGGATGTTGTCCTATGGTGTCACATCTTCAAGATTCTAGGGTGTACACATTGAGCCTTTCGCTTGGCACAACGCCAGACACCCTAAAGGTTACCTTATCCAGAAGGCAATTCTAGGCGGTTCCACTAGCAACAACAAGGATACTATCCAAGTGGAGCACCACAACAACCGTATGAATACTTCCAATATTGGCAGCATCCACAAACATGGGGGGTGCCACCTCCAAGGTAGTAGTACCCTTACAAATAGCTAGATCCTTATGGGTACTACATTTAGTAACTGGTCTCTCCACAGGACTCTTCCAGCCATGTAGCCTTTCAAAGTCATTACCATCCCCCGGAGTATTTTTTCTCTCAATCTCCATCACCCCTGGGGGATAACCCACACCTCTTCTATCCTCTATCACCTTCTCCTGCCATTCACCACAACATCCCACTCAGTTGCCACCTGCTCCTTCGATGCTGGGAGAGATACTACCATAGCCGCAACAATGAAATGTTACGAGGACTGTTAACTTACAACCGGCACCTTAGCCGAGTGGACCAGAACCCAAGCCACAAAAATGTCCCTTTTTCCAGCCCAACAATTTGAACATACCCTTGCATACACTTGTGGCCAGTGCCTTTGAACCTACAAGAGCCTCCAACACTCCACCACTAGAGTAGCCTCCAAGCCAACAACAACAACACTCCAACGTCCAGACAGTCATGCTCATGCATGCTGTGACCGATTGGATCAAGGCAGGTCATCTTCCTCGAAAATTCACTGATTGAGGAAGCGCCCTCATCTATCTTTAGGTGGTCGAGAATGAGCCATGCAAAGCTCTTCTGGACTCAGGGTTAGGGATCAATTTGATCTCTCATAATATGTACAAGAACTAGAACCTATCCCTGCTAAAGAAGAGTAACATCCAGCTCAAGTTAGCAGACTAGTCCATCACCGTTCCCTTGGGATTGGTGGAGGACATTATGACCACCGTCTATGGGTGGTCCTACCCTACTAATTTCCTAGTAATCCATTTAGAGAACTGCAAGGGGAACTTCCCAATCATCATGGGAAGGGCCTAGCTAAGCATGATGGATGCACGAATAGGCCTCTGTGATCTATCCCTTGAAATTTCAAAGGAAAATAATTTTGGGAAGGTTGAGAAGAAATGCCTCCCATGCATCGCGTACAGTGACTTAGGGTGCAACTATGTGCAGCAATTATGATCTGCTAAGCAGATATCCATCAAAGCATGCAGTCGGTGTATCGAGAAATCACCTATTCAACAATGCTTCTACGTAGTAGCCATTAACCAAGAGGGAACCCAATGGCTAGCAACTGATCTTGCTAGTAGCACATTATGCATGGAACCATCAGAGGGGCTTGTGCAAGCCTACATTGACAGTAGAGGTGAAATGGAAGAGATTCATGAATAGGTCTCCATTGTTGATGACCAAGATGATTGGGGGAAGCTAGAAATCCCTGAGAGCTTCAAACAAGAGCCCCTTGAGTTAAAGTCTCTACCAGCTCGCTTAGAGTATGCATTTTTGCAAAATGGCAAGCCGGTAATCATTAATTCCACCCTTGCTCCAGAATAGAAGAAGAATTTGCTGAAGGTGGTAAAAAAATGGGTTGCTGCATTCACATGGTCATATCCTGAGTTGACTAGAGTTGATTCCCAGGTCTACCAACATTGGATCTATCTTGACCCTTCCACGAAGCCACGATGACAACCACAAAGATGGTTGAATCCCAAATTGTAGTAGGTTGTAAAAGATGAAATTGAGCAATTGCTGAAGGTGGGATTCATCTATTCTATTGTTGATAGCGAATGGGTTAGCCCACTCGTTATCGTGCCCAAGAAAGATGGCAAGTGGAGGGTTTGTATTGATTTTCGGTTGCTCAATATGGTAACCTTCAAGGACCATTTCCTGCTTCCATTTGTGGACCAGGTGTTGGATACCATAGCTGGGCATCGCTACTATAGCTTTTTGGATGGTTATAGTGGTTATAATCAAATCCAAATAGTACTAGAGGACTAGGCCAAAACTACTTTCACAAGTGCATGGGGGACTTTTGCATACAAGAAGATGCCATTTGGCCTGTGCAATGTGCCCGCTACGTTCCAACGCCTTGTCCTAAGCATCTTCCAGCAACAGATTGGAAATGGGGTGGAGGTCTTCATGGATGACTTCTCAACCTATGGGGCCATGTTCGAGCAAGCCTTGAACCGTTTGGAGCAAGTTCTAAAAAGGTGTGTAGACACCAATCTATAGCTCAATTGGCAAAAGAGCCATTTGATGGTCCAAGAGGGCATCATGTTAGGGAATTGCATCTCAAAAATAGGGATTAGCGTAGACCCTGAAAAGATCAAGGTTATCCAAGGAATCACCCACCAACCAAGTACCATCAAAGATGTTCGGTCATTCCTTAGACACATTGGTTACTACCGGTGATTCATTGAAAACTTCTCAAAGATCGCCAAGCCGTTGGTAGAGCTAACAAAGAAGGATGTTCCATTCATTTGGACCAAGGAGTGCGAGTCTGCATTCCAAGTGCTAAAACAAAAACTTATAGAAACTCCAGTTCTACGAGCCCCTGATTGGTCCCGAGCCTTTCACATTATGACGGATGCATCCAACTATGCCTTGGGAGACATGCTTACACAGTGTGATGATCAGAAATGTCCTTATTATATCCATTGTGCAAGCCATAACATTATGGGTGCTCAATTGAACTACACCACCACCGAAAAGGAGTTGATAGTGGTGGTGTTCTCCTTGGATAAATTTCGGCACTATGTGCTCGGATACGAGGTGTTTATGCATATTGACCACAGTGCTATTCGGTTCCTGATGAACAAACCAACGGTGAGCCCCCGCATAATCCGGTGGCTGGTGATTCTTCAGGAGTTTGATCTTACCATGGTAGACAGGAAGGGGACTAAGAATGTGGTTGTTGACCACTTATCTTGGTTGCGATGGGATGACGCAGAAGAGGAGGAGCCCCTATCTGACCAATTTCCAAATGAACTACTCTTCGTAGGCATGGTTGATCTGCAAGTGCCCAAGGAATCCGCTTGGTTTAGCCTCATCCTCACCTACCTCACCACTCAAGAGTTGCCAAAGGAGTGGAACCATCAGTAGAAACAATAGTTTCTCCATAAGGCCAAGCATTTCATGGAGATCAATGGCCACCTTTACAAGGTATGCATAGATGGTTTGGTTCGATGGTGTGTCCCTGATGGTGATACGCTACGAGTCCTCCAGGATGCTCATAAGGGCCCTTGTGGGGGCCACTATGCTGGCCTTCGCACTGCCATTAAGATCCTGCTTGCAAGGTATTACTAGCCCACCATTTTCAGGGATGCACAATGGTTCGCCTGCTCCTACGAATGATGCCAGAGGGACGATGGGATGACGGCATGGTAGGAGGGACCTCAACAGTGGATCCAGCCACTAGAGCCCTTTGACATTTGGGGTATCAACTTCATGGGACCCATCAAACCCCTTTCAAATGGAAAAGCATACATCATTGTAGCTGTGGACTACTATACAAAGTGGGCAGAAGCGACAGCCATCATCGACTGTTCTTCTAGCACTACTGTACGATTTGTCCAACAACAAATCGTTAACAGGTTTGGAGTGCCACGTGCACTCATTTCCAATAATGGAACTCATTTTATGGGTGTCACTTTTTGGAAGCTCATGCAATGCTTAGGGGTAACACATAAATTTACCACTCCCTATCATCCCCAAGCCAATGGGCAGGCCGAAGTCACCAATAGGAAGATCACCAAGATCCTTACTCGAACCATCAGCAAATATAGGAGGGATGGAGCACTAAGCTTAACGATGCCCTATGGGCCTATCACTTCACTTGGAAACTTCTTGTAGGATACTCTCCCTATGAGTTAGTGTACGGAAAGTTGCCAACACTTCCAATTTAAGCCGAACTCTGCACACTATCCACCGCCAGTGACTTAGGCCTTGACCTACCGCTAGCACAACGTGAACGATTGATCAATTTAAGTGTGCTAGATGAGAACTGATTAGTGACCCTATCCTCCAATGAGATTCACAAGGCCTACAACAAAAAATGACATGATCTTAGGATCTGAAAGGTCTCGTTCAGATGTGGAGACAAAGTACTGTATTGGAACCCCTCACATGTATCTCAACCGACCAAGTTTCAAACATTGTGGGAGGTCCCTTACATTATCTCTGAAACCTTCCCATCTAGGGCCTTGCTTATCCACAAACCTGAGGACCCCACTAGAACATAGTTAGTTAACTGCCAACAACTTAAACCTTTCTGCGAACTCCACTCAACCAGTGCCATCGCCTCGTCATCGCCCGATCAACCATGCTTCATTTTTTGCATTTCCTCCTTTCCACCTAGTCATGGGGGAGATTGTCATCCTTGCTGATCTATTCCACTACACCCCTCACCATTTTGTCATTTTTTTTTGTTTTACACTTTTTTTTCACCATCATTTATAGGTTTGCAAATTCTTCATACATTTTTTCCTTTCTTTACTTATTTTTCGTTTCTTTGTGTTAGTTTTATTTTATTTTATTTTTTTTCGTGAAATTGCTAATTTGTCGTCTCGTTGTCTTCAGATGTCTAGTGCAAATGGTTTTTTGTTGCGATATGAAATGTCCACTCATCGACTTCGTTGTCTAGATTCCACCCTCACATGGTTCTGTTTGGTCTTTACATCTACTTTCCGTTCATAAACCGGCAGTGAGTTCACATCATCCACCCATTCACCCACTCCATGGTTTTCCTACCATTGAGAACATGCAGCCCCTTCACTTAAAAACATTATAATTGATGTGTGACTTGTGTAGTTCCCAGCCTAGGGGATGACCCACTAGTTTGAATCGGGTGTGACTTCAAGGGGATTGCAATGTTTGTTGTTCTCTTCTGTCCCTTGGGTTGTTGGTGTGTCCTTGCGAATTTCCTACCACTCCACATCCTTATCTTCAATGAAGCTTCTGGGCAGTTCAACCTTGCATGTTGTGGTCCTCACTAAAAAATTCAAAAAATAAAGAAGAAAAAAGAGAGCGAGAGAGACAAAAGAAAAGAAAGCAAAATGAGGATTCAAAGCACATCCCTTGGTCGAATGCATGTGAACACGCATGGGTCTTTGCATGGTGTGGTTCCCCCCAAACTAAAAAAAAATCACTTTGTGGGAATTCAAAGCACACCCCTTAGACCGCCTCTAACGGGCCACTGCACTAGTTATGGGACTTCCTTGGACCCCTCTAACTTCGTCCCATTTCACTTCCTTCCTCTCATGTCTGTTGGAGTGGTGGTTCTTTGTGGAGTCATTCTTGCTTCCTTGGGGGATGGTCGAGACTTCGTTTATTGCTGCGATGTTACTGAATGCAGATGGTTTTGGGTCTGAACTTAGGAACGGTTCTGCTGGGTCACTTAACCACATCTACACATGGGGTTTCCTATGATTGATGATCGAAACACCATTCTCTCGTCTCTCTCTTCTCACCCAGTTCTCTCCATCCATCACCTCACTGCTTGTTTTATGTCGTGAAATTGTGTCGTGGTATCCATGGGTTTCGCATGCCTTGTTGGGATCTCTTGGGTTGGAGTCTTACCTAGCGAGCACCATTTCTTGGCCCTGGGGTCCACAAACCCCGGTGTTAGGGATATGTAGGGGCTACTAAGGCTATGACCTGCTATGGGGAGGATCCACCTGCATCTCCTTGGTCTCGCTTGTTAAGTCTCCCATCCTTTGGATTTCGTGGTTGACTCGTTTTTGGGTCCCATCGCTCAATTTATTTCCCACGGAGTTCTTTTCGCATCCCGTTCTCCTATTTTTGTCTCTTTTTTGAGCCCAATTCCCTTCCTCATGTCCTCAGCCATGTCTAGGCCTCTAACGTGCTTCAACAGCCTCAATTTGGCATTTCAAATTCATCATTTTGGGCTTTATATGGGTTGGTCAACGCTGTTCAATGGGTGAACACCCTTGTGTCGATGGAGCCCCGTCGACACAGTGACTACATATACATGGCCGCGTATACACGACCCTGTCGACACAGCGCCTAACCCCTATGTATACCCTATCGCACTTTGCCATTTTTCATCATTTGGGATCCAAATTGAGGGGAGTTTTTGCCATTTTTTTCCTAACCTTTCCCAACACACCTACATTTCATCGTGAGTTCGCATCAACCAATCATTGCCCTTTTAAGCAATCGGAGGTATGCTCTCAGTCGTGGGGGGGGGGGGGGGGGGGTGGTGCCTTTGTGAAATTAACTGTAATTAATTAATTGGTTAATTACAAAAACTTTGGCCCTAACCCATAAATTAATGCTCTAGAAGACTTAATGGTGTGCCTGTGCTAACAACATAACTTGGTCAAACTGAGAAGGTATATACGGACCATCTTAAGCTACTTATGAACGGTCTAACGGGCGGTTATGTTGATTGCAGATGGCACCCAAACTGAGGCATCCAAGGGATGAAGGACCATCACAACCAAGGGACAAGCACCCATGCATAGGAAGGGGATGAGGTGTGCAACTAGCAGCGCATGTGGAGGGATCTCATGCAACTGGGCTCTTTCGAAAAAGACCTGATGTGGAATCTGTTCATCAGATTCCCAAAGAGGAGATTCCCGGTGAGCAATCGCTCAGGGATGAGACCCCTTGGGTAGCACCATGGCTTAAGGTCACTCTGAGCCAAGCCTACCTTGATGCTATCATGCTTCGCTAGATGTAGCGAATGGTCCTTCAAGAGCTAAATTTTGGACCATTCCTTGAGAACGCGCTAGAAGATGTGAGGCTCCAACTACAGAACCTTCCGATGTGGCCAATCATCAAAACTAGTGGTGAATGGTACTTAGGAGAAACTTATCTCTTTTGGACGAATTGGCAACCAGGGTCTAGAGTAAGAATCAAAGACATTTATGTCTCTTACTCGTCAGAAGCGATAGCGCAGGCTCCAGGGTTGCCTAAAATTGGGGCAAATGTGGTTGAAATTCCAAAGCAGGCCGACCCAGAGGTAAAGGCGTAATGGACCAAACAGTGCTATGGGGTAGAGTGCAAGGAATTTGGCTCCCTAACCATAGTGGAAAGTGTACTCAAAGATCACATCTTACCACCTGAACCCAATGGTAAGACCCAGTAAAATCATAGTCTTTTCTGCTCGTGCATGTGCCGCCTTGAGTGGGAAGTTTCCCATGAGTCTTCCATAGCTGCTATTTCTAGAGATTGAAAATAGGTTCACTAAGAATAAACATGGAAGATGAGCTCTCCCCTTTCTCTACCTAATCGGAAGGTTGTGCAAATGAGCAGGGATAGCACAATATTCCAACGATGTAGTCCGGTGTACCCCAATTAACTCATGGCGAGAAATGATGAAAGATAAAACTCCTGCTGCCACACAGAGGAGGAGTAGCAACCACCTACACAAACAATGCAACTGGGCTCGCAAACCACAACAAAATACATCTGCAAGATCTGGGAAATGCTCTCGAGCCAACAAGAGCAATCCGGCAGGATTGGTGGAAGAGAAGACCCTTCGATCTATCACCCTGCCATGAGCCACCTAGAGCAAGTGGCTCAATCAGTTAGCTTGCTTGAAAGGGTAGGGCCAGTATTCTCTGCCACCCAAGCACAAGCTCTAACCAAAATAGATCCAGGCATCCGAGAGGTAACAGTGTCAATAGAATAGTTGCTTCCTGAAATTTTAGGGAATGATGCTACCTTCTCAGTACACCTAGAGGATGGTGAAGGGGCAATGATCCTGGAGATGTAGCACCAGGGACAAGAAGTTGCAGCTGAAGTGGTTACTAACATAATTGCTATAGCTCTCAATGCACTGGCAGCACCTGTACCAAACATTCATGGACTACAAGATGTACAGGTGTCTGCTGGAACTTCGCGTAGCAATATTGATGTAGCCCAACATGAAGAATTATTGGATCGACTGGTGGGAACTTCACTTCCAGATGTCTTTGATCTTCTAGATAACATTACTACAACCTAGTCGGAGCTTCTCTCGGCAAGGGGTAAGAGCCTCATTTTAGAAGGGCAACTTGAAGCTCCTCAAGATGCTTGTCAGCGCTTGGCAACGGAGGTAGCCCAATTATGAGCCCAACTTGCCGATCTAGCCATTCTCAAACAAAAAATCATAAGGGATGAAGCTTTTCAATAGCTTCAACTTAGACTTACAATCATTGAGGATGTGTGGGAGACAACGATCCTCAACAAGTCCATAGCAGATGCCCAAGTGTATCACTTAGAGAAGGACTTGGCATAGGTTCACCAGGAGAATGTATGGTTGACCATGGAGGTTCATTTCTTGTGCAATGTTGGTGCAGAAAATGAACACATGAAAACTTTCATCCACCAACAGTAGGAAGAGCTAGCCAGGGTGAATGCTGACATAAGAAGGTTGGCTACTGAAAATCGCAATTTGTCAATGGAGGAGGTTTGGGCATTACGACAAAAGGCTACAATCAAAATTGCTGCTTGGAAAAATGAGGCCCTAAAATTTGAAAACATTAAAAATCATTACAGGAACCAAGTGGGGTTATAGAAGGAAGTGACAAAAAACATATTCAAGTCACAAAGGCCAAGATGAACCAAGCACTCCAGCAGCTTCGAGAGAGAGGCGATGCATGGCAACCTATCTTCCATGGGTTGAATGACTTCAATAAAGCTAAAATTTACCTAAAAGAACTACAAATTGAGGATATGATAGAATAGATGGAGCTTGCCAACCTCTGGTATGCAAACCTGGCTATGCTCATAGTCATAAGACCATAGTCAGAATTAGAAAAGCAAGTGGCTACCTCGTATTCCCTATATGAGGGAGAGTTCCAGGCGCACAAGGCAATGAAGCAAAAGTTGGCAACGGCAAACGTGGAACTCGAGGTCCTCTGCTCAAGCTTTGAAGGTCAACGAATAGTCGTAGAGGACCTGGGCCAGAGGATGAATGACTACCAGTAGTTGCAAGCATCAGTCCGAGCGTTCGACATCGAACACAAGTAGTTCGCAGCCTAGTTTGTCAACTTAAAGGAAATCCTTCCAGCACTGCCATGCCCTTGGGAAGTTCTAGCTCCAACACACATTAGAGAAGCTGCCTGGACTATGAATGATTCCCAAAGCAAGAAAGAAAAGATGAGGGCTCTATTGGAGGCTTTCTAGCTACCTCCGGAAGTTGCAGCTGCTGCAGGGAAATCGCCATCCATGCTGCCACCAACGCATGGGCTAGAGGCTAGAGAAGGTCCATGAGAACCACCACCCCCAGGGATAGTGTGATCTTCTCCAGCAATTTTGTGCATCATCCTACACAGTAGAGGTTCCAAGACCAGCGAGGTGTTCAATTTTGTCTCTGAACACTACCATTTTTGTAATTGTCCTCCTCTATAACTCGGGCACTTGATCAAATTCATGTTGTGTCATGTGTGTGTCATGTATGTGTTTAAGTCATATGTGTTGTAAATAAGAACCCATACCTTCCAAATTGTAAAGTAACTCGAGGACGAATTTTTGCTTAGTCTTGGGGGTATGATGAAGTGTCATTAAGTCAATTCGTCGACTGGGCCATGTATATGGGGTCGTGTATATGCAGCTGCATCGATGCGGGCCCATCAACATAGCCTCCCTACGTCGACATGGCGCCGTTTACGCAGCCGCCTATCTCAACCTATAAATAAGAGGGCCTTCTGCCTCATTTAGGCATCTTTCAGTTAGTTGTAGTGAAGCTCTTGTAGTTTGTTCCTACAAGAGATAGAATATTTTCCAAGTGCCCGTAGCAGGTGTAAGAAAAGTGATCAACTCTTTATTCGAGCATTGATGTATCTGAGCCCATTGGCGTGACGGTAATAAAGACAAACTATTCAAGTATTCCTTGCAGCATTTGGACTTAGCTATCATATGCATTCAATAGTTTAATATGTTTATGCTTTGTTAATTACCTGTTAATTACTTAAGTTTCTATTGTTGTTATCTTAGTCACTATCACTTATTCGTAGTTCATAAAGGCCATAAGTACGACCATCTCAAACATAAATCAAACACTTGGTAAGCCCAGTGATGCTTAACGTCTGGTAACCCAGAAGTGTTAGGAGATGCTCAAAATGTGCTCGAAAGATGGGATCAGATACTTATGCTAGGAATAGTTAAAGTATAAGCTAGGATAATTATAGATTAGATAATAGTTTATTCCTTACTTTTCATACCTTAAATTAGCCACTAGAAGATATGCACAAAGATATAAAAATCATTAGCCTTAGTCTCACTTAACCATCGTAAACAGAACCTTACAAGTGAGATTAGGAGGAAAACGACCGTTCTAACCCAAGGTTTCAGCAGTTAGAGTCTGGTGTTTGTTAAGTGCTTACAGTCTACAAAATTCAACCGAGTCATGTGTGAACACCTGTGATTCGTATGGTTGGGCGTAGGGGTACCTAGCCACTCATCAATAGTATACTAGTTAACTCTAAGAGTTGTTCAAGTATAACACTATAGTATGAAATAAATATTTTGCAAATATTTGTTACTTATAGCACAAACTCATACAAGTTTTGAATGAAATTTCTTATCTTATTTATATGTCTAAAATAGATGTTTGATGTAAATAATAGTAAAATAGATACATATTTACTATTATTATTGCAAGGAATGCTTAAAGAGTTTGTCTTTATTACTGTTCATGCCAGTGGGCTCAAATACATCAATGCTCGAATAAAGAGCTGGTCACTTTCTTACACCTGCTGCGGGCACTTGGAAAATATTCTATCTCCTATGGGAACAAACTGCAAGAGCTTCGCTACAACTGACAAAAAGGTACGCAAGTGAGGTAGAAGGCCCTCTTATTTATAAGCTGAAATAGGCTCCGTGTAAACAGGGCCACGTCGATGCATGGAAGGCTACGTCAATGAGACTACGTCGATGTGGCCGCATATATGTGGCCTAGTCGACACATCAACTAATGACACTTGATCATACCCCCATGACTGAGTAAAAACTTGTCCTCGAGTTACTCTACAATTTGGAAGGTATGGACTTTTATTTACAACACACATGACTTGACACACACATGACACAACATGAATTTGACTAAGTACCCAAGCGTATAGAGAAGGATAAATTACAAAATGGTGGTGTTGAGAGAAAAAATTCAATAGCCTATTGGTCCTGGAGTCTCTGCCATGTAGAAAGATGCAAAATGTTTTGGAGAAGATCACATCGTCCTTGGGGGCGGTGGTTCCAACAGACCTTCACCTACCTCTGGCCCATGCGACGGCGGTGGCATGAATGATGATTGTCCTGTAGCAACTACAACTTCTGGAGGCAGCTGGAAAGCCTCCAAGAGAGCCCTCATTTTTTCCTCTTTTCTTTTGGGATTGTTCACTGTCTAGGTAGCTTCACCAGTGTGTGCTGGAACTGGAACCTCCTAAGGGCATGGCAGCACCAAGAAGAGTTCTTTCAGGTTGACAAACCAAGCTGCAAATTGCTTTCATTCGATGTTGAATGCTCAGATTAATGCCTGCAGCTGTTTGTAGTCATTCATTTGATGGGCCAAGTTCTCCATGACTACACGCTGTCCTTCAAAATTCGTGCGGAGAACCTCAAGTTTTGTGTTTGCTGTTTCTAATTTCTGCTTCATTGCTTTATGCACTTGAAACTCGCCCTTGTATAGAGAATATGAGGCAGCCACTTATTTCTCCAATTTGGACCATGGTCTCCCAGTTGTGAGCATGGCCAGGTTTTCATAACGAAGGTTGGCAAGCTCCATATACTTTGTCATTTCTTCAATCTATAGCTCCTTGAGGTAGATTTCAGCTTGATTGTAGGAATTCAACCCATCAAAGATAGGTTGTCATACTTTGCCTCCTTCTTGGAGCTACTGGAGTGCTTGGTTCAACTTGGAAGACGGTCTCCCCCATGAATGGGCAGAAGGGAGGAGATGTAAAATATGGAATGAGGTTGTCCCAGTGATGATGAGGTGGTATCCCTGGTTAGGTGGAGCCCACAGAAAGGTTTGAGTCCCAAGGGCTTTTGTTTGAAGCTTTGAAGGATTTGCAACTTTCCCAGTCACCATGGTCATCAATAATGGACATTTTTGATGAACCTCTTTCAAATGGTTCATGCTTCCTATGTGGGCACTTAAAAGCTCCTCAAATAGTTCCATGCACAATGTGCAGCTAGCAGGATTAGCTGTGTACAACCATTGTTGGACTTGCGATTCTTCGGTACATCAACTGCATGCCTGAATAGATGTCTGCTTGGCGGACCATAACTGCTGCACACAGTTGCACCCTGAGTCGCTGTACATGATGCATGGAACACGCTTATTCTCGATCTTTCCAGAAGGATTTTCCTTTTAGATTTCAAGGGAAAGATCTCAAAGTCCTAGTCTTGCATCCACCGTGCTCAACCAGGCCCTTCCTATTATGATTGGGAAGTTCCCTTTGCAATTTTCAACATTGATGATAAGGAAATCAACAGGATAGGACCACCCAAAAAAAATGGTCACAATGTCCTCCACCACTCCCAAGGGAATAATGATGGACTGGTCTACTAGTTCAAGTTGAAGGTTGCTCTTCTTTAATGGGGGTAGGTTCCAATTCTTGTACATGTCATGTGAGATCAAATTGACTCTTAACCCCGAATCCAAAAGAGCATTACATGGCTCATTTCCTGCCACCTGAAGATGGATGAGGGGACTCCATGGATGAGTTAATTTTTGGGGAAGATGACCTACCTTTATCCAGTCGGTCACTGCGTGTGTGAGCATGATCGTTTGTATGTTGGAGGATGTTTGGTTTGACGACTGCTCGAGCGGTGGAAAAGTGGAGGTGCTTTATGATTTAGAGGCACTAACCACAGGTGTGTGTGAGGGTGTGTTCAGTTTATTGGGTTGGAAAAAGGGACATTTCTATGGTTTGGGTTTCAGTCCACTCGGCTGAGGTGCCAATTGCAAGTTGACAACCCTCGTAGCGTGTCATTGCTATGGCTATGGTGGAATTTCCCCTTGCATAGGTGAAGTAGGTGGTAGCTGAGTGGGATGTTGTGGAGAAGGAGTGACAGGAGAAGGTGATGGAGGATAGTAAAGATGTGGGCTTTCCCCCCTGGGTGATGGAGATTGTGTTGGAAGTATTCTGGGGGATGGTAGTAGTTCTGAAAAGTGGCATGACTGGAAGAGTCCTGAGGGGAAACCAGTTGCTGAACGTAGTACCCATAAGGATTTGGTTGTCAGTAAGGGTACTGCTGCCTCGAGGATTACATTCCCCACACTTGTGGTTGCTGCCACTGCTAGAAGTATTCATAAGGCTATGGTGGCATTCCACTTGGATAATACCCTTGCTGCTAGTGGAATTGCCTTGGGTTGCCTTGTGGGTAAGGCAATCTTCAGGGTGTTTGCCTCCTTTCCAAGCAAGGATTCAATGCATACATCTTAGACTCTTGAAGGTGTGACACCATAGGACAACAACCCTTAGGATGTTCATACTAACATATGCCACATTCATCGTTTTCCTTCATATAAGAGTCTTGTTGGCGACCGTTTGGGATGCAACCGCCAACGAGTGTCCTCGA
>MNCI01004360.1:1438-25226 GCA_015680685.1 Gnetum montanum
TAATTTAAGAATAAAGTAATAAAAGAATAATTACTTCAAACAAATTCTGAAATCTAAAATTATTTTGTCTGACAGATGCAAAAAGATCTTGGTAAAGTAAAGATTCAATTTCAGTGTCAGAAGAAAAGGAATACTAATGTCCTCATTTTCATACCTTTTCATGAGACAATATGCATTTGACATTGGAAGGATGCCACACACAACTAAGATGGCCGGGGCATGAATCTTCATCTTTAACTATGCTCTTCCCCAAGTCCACAAACAAATCATGCATATATAAAATACCATCACAGGATATATCAATGAAAAGCTTTATCCGAAGGTTATCAAGAGCATATAAAACTGAATCCCGATCTTGTCGAAGTTGCACAAGGAGCTCAACACTCTCTCCAGCAAAAAAAAATGTGGCTACATCTAAAAACAAGCAATTTTCTAACGTCATAAGTAAATTTTAATATTTTCTTGACATCAGGGTAGAAAGAATCTTTCATATTATTCCATAGAATGTTCCAGAATTGAATATCTCTTCCATAAACTTGTCGGCCAAGGAAAGTCAATGCTAACAGTATCCCATTACATTTTACAACCATCTTATATATCAGCTCATTGTACTCATTTTTTACATTATCAATACCTCTAAATGCCTGCTGACAATATTTGCTGACAATATTTGTTTTGATGTATGGAAGCCTAGTTTTGAAATTTGCAGTGAAATCAAATTTGTACAAAATCGGGCAACAGCAGGATCGTGATTTAAAACTCCCTTGTCCCTAGATGTTACAATAATGATGCTCTTTGCACTGAGAGAAACATCATCTTCAGTGAACACGCCACTCAAATGGAATTTTCTGTGAATATTGTCCGGCACCACTAAAATTTTTGCCTTATGCAATTTCTTCCTTAAAAATGTCCTTCCTTTCGATTCTAATGTAACTTGGATTGCTTAATAATAAGCTGTTTATGCACTTCATTTAAACCATTTATCTCCACAACTCCATTTACGTCTTCTAGATAGCAACACCTCTCATATTGACTGTAAAACTGATTATATAATTGCTTTGCAAAGGTGGTTTTCCCAATGCTTCCAATACCACTTATTTCCACCAATGTTACATCAAGCCCATTTTTACAGCATTTCATTATACTATGCTTGATGTTAATCAACTGATCTTCTATTCCAACTAGGCTCCCAAAAATGCTAACCGATCCAAAATCAAGTTCCTCAAGTATCTTGTTGACAATTTCCATACAACGTTCACTGGACTTAAAGACAATAAAAGGATTAAAGAATTGATTTGAAGAACCTTAACTGTCAGTAGCATATTCTAATTTCTAATTGTACAAATACAGTGAAATGGTTTGATTGTAAAAGGGATGCATAGAGCTAAGCTACTTATTCTATGATGCTATGGACAGAGCCAAAGTAAGATAACAGAACCAACTTTGAAGGATTATGAAGGAAAGCTTTAGTGCATTATATTTTTTGATGAAATACAAGTCATGCAACGTTTAATTTTAAAACGCTAACGTAATTATATTTTTACCCCAAACAAATACGAAGCAAGTTTTCCTACGGGCAAAGATATTCGACGAAGTACCCTTAAACCCCAGGATCGTTACTCTCTATATAAAGCCCATAGCCAAATTTGGGCTCTGTTAAGACCCCAATGTCTTGATCATCTTAAAATCACCTTTCATGATGAAAACAAAAATATGAAAATCAACTGAAAAAACTCTATAACCATGAAAAGGAAAACATCAAAATCAACTGAAACAAACCCTAATAAACAGAAAATATTAATGCTTTAACATGAACTTAATAAAAATTTCCAATTCCCACTAAACTTGGTTTACCCTTTGCCCTCGTATCCAGTTATTTGGGAAATCTTGCACAGAGCATTTCTCCATTTGTGGGTGACTTGAGCGGAGTATTTGTGTTGTTCTATGAGCTTTTGGAAGCCCTGCCCAAAAACTCCCTGCAAATGTCGAATACGGTTTGATATCATAGAAGGTGGGAATCAGGACAGAAGCACCCTTCTTGTATCTGGGCAGCATCATCTCCAATTCTGTGAGGCACCATATGGACTCGGCGTATCCAATTCTGTGATGCACCATACAGACTCGGGCGTATCCACTGGAAAGAATGCACACATGCACCTTGCAACAGTCAACGGCTTTCTCAATTGCTTTTGAGAATCTCTCCCCACTCTGCAACTCTTCCTTTGTCCAGAAACGTCTCAACTCCTCTGTCCTGCAATAGATCCTACAAGGGATAACCCAAGGTGTGCTTTGTATCAGGACCTCTGTGATTAATTAACACATCAAACCCAACGCGTGGCTCTGGATCTGGTTCCGAGGAAGGCTTCAATTTTGTGGCCAGGAGTTCGATGTCTGCATCCTCTTCTTCTGTCAAGCTTTCCTTCAATGCTGTTTTCTCTTCCATATCTCAGCGGTTGGAAATTTTAGTTGTCCTGTTCCAGCCAAGGCAGATAAAGACAGAGAACTCCTTATGATTGGTCCAGAATTCAAAGGATTGTCGGTAAGAAACTGCACCAGAATTCACGGTAGAAATCAGACACCAACAATACATTGTTCGACAGCTGGTAAAGACTTCTTTACTATGCACAGGAGATTCTAGATTCTGGATAAATTTTGAGGAACTGTTCACGTTGTTCACGTTGGATTCCGGAGGGAGAGCGTACAGAAGCACGTTAAATCCACAATGGGTACGTATTTCATAATATCCAGTGAAAATTTGTCTGGATCTGTACGTATTATTCTTGCCTTTTTCTCAATGTCTGCATTGTGCATTGAAATCTTGCTTATCTTCTCCTGCTCTGAATCTTACCGGAAACTTCATTTCATTGTTAAGTGGCCAGCAAGCAATCAAGATTCATGGCATCGGCATGACACAGATCACAAGGGAGTACGAATGAATAAACAAACACACGGAAATCACAAAAGGGCTACTTTCGTAACCGAAGGCCGAAGGGCAATGGGTCATACGGAAATCAAGTTTGGGACGGGGTGTGCGAGGTAAACATTGCATTTGCATGGATTGCCCTTTGGGAGCGTCAAAGGTTCCGCCATGACTCACATTCATACGTGTTTATTGATCATTGCTGGTTTTTGCTCTTTTTTCTGGTATCTCTACTGAAAAAAAGAAAAAAACAAACAGGGTTATCCTCATGGGTCATGAGTCATGAACATGATGACGGATGAAAACTTAAAATAAAAAATAAAAAACATATGTTGTTTATGAGCCAACAAAGCTCACCAGCCCATGGCCAATGGCTAATGGTGCTCTGTTTTTACTTTCCCCTTCATCATGACTAGTGCCCATTCCCCAGGGTCCCAAAGGTTTTCAATCAGCGTTCATCGTTCATGAGGTGAGTTACTGGGCTGCGCCTAGTTTAGTTAAGTTGTGTCTTCTTATAATGTGGTCTTCTTCAACATGGCCCTACGGCTACTCACATGTCATCGTTGAACAAAAGTATTAGTAGATGTGATTTTTCATAAATTTGGTTGAGACTTGAGGCTTAATTTAATTCTTGGAAAGATTAGAATGAGTAACAAAAGGGTTTCATTTTATTGCTGTCATTTTAGTTGCAGAAATTATATATTTGGCCAGATTGTACCTCTTGAGTAAGGAACTAGATTCAATGCCCTTAATACCTTTGCAAATGTTTTTGGCTACTCACATGTCATCATTGAACAAAAGTATTAGCAGATGTGATTTTTCATAAATTTGGTTGAGACTTGAGGCTTAATTTAATTTTTGGAAAGATTAGAATGAGTAACAAAAGGGTTTCATTTTATTGCTGTCATTTTAGTTGTTGCAGAAATTATATGTTTGGCCAGATTATAGCTCTTAAGGAAATGGATTCGATGCCCTCAATGTCTTTGCAAATGTTCTTGCTTCAGTTTAATAGTGATACTGCAATTTTTAAGCATTAACAATATTTTGGATTTACATTGTACTTGGTCTATATTCTACAATGTTTTCTTATGATATATGAAATTTAATTTTTAAAAAACTAATATATTTAAATTTTCTTGAGGCACATGTACCCAAACATGTTCAAATCACGAATCCTTGATTCCTTGCTTCCAGGATTCTTTTGATGCATAGCTTCTTTAGCTTTCCCTTTTCAGTTTGTTACCAGGAAACCATTACTCTTCCTTTCATAGTTCATAGTTGGATTATATTCAGCAGCTCGAACAGAAACAAAAGTACATACCTTTTACCGCTGCAGAGTAGTTTCGTTTTTCATCGAGTCACCACTGACCTAAAAAAATTTACGAATAATAATGATATCGTATATTCACTTCGATAAACCAAGCCATTGTGAAAAGCAGGCAGAGACCGCAGAGCAAGAGCATTTAAAGGATTAACAACAACACAGGAGCAGACGAATGGATTGAAGCCAAGCAGACTTTCCTGTCACTCAGTAACTGCCGAAGACGACTTAATCAATTTGCTTCATCCTCTTGAAACATCATTTGATATTAAATGAGAAAGCAGGCAGAAGCAAATTTCGTGAAGAAATCATTTGGCTTTAAATTTTCAAAGGTGTAAGAAGGACACTTAAGGAACGTAGGCGTACTTTTAAATTAAATTCGTGCATCAAACTCACATCCGGGAATATGCACGAGCCCTGATGTCAACGAATGTGGCCCTTCTGTCAACCTGTAAGCGGAAGTGGCATTTCAACCCACAACAGTAAATAAAAATTAGAAAAGACGTGCAACAAGAAACATCAAAGAATTTTAACACTTGTACGCCAACTATGCTTCTTGATTTTATTATGAGTCAGTTTGCATGTCATTTTCTTTGATAAAACTAAGGGTACCCAAGTATGGAAATTATCACAAGGTAAAGTTAAATTGTTACATCCTGTATAGATCCAAAGAAACTTTTCAAAATACATTAGTAAGTAGTAATAAATGTTGTGTATAATAGATGTGTACAATATTCATGAAACCTAAACATAAAATTTTTAAGCATATTTATAGCTTAAAGGCAATATCTATTTTAAAGTGAATATGAGGAAACACCAAATAGCAAGTTGGATTTTTATTTTCTTATTATTCTTGTCATACCTATAATAAAGATAGAAGATATAAAAACAGAAATAGAATACTAATACTAATACGGATATTTTGTTATGTATGTATAGACCTAGAGGAACTTATTCAAAATACATCAGCAATAATAAATCCTAATAGATGTGTCCAATATTTATGCAACTTGAATGCAAAATTATTAATTAAAGTTGGGGTATGAACCCAAGCTTTATTCATTTACAAATCAAAATTTTAGTCTTTTTAGCTGGTCACAAGGTCACATTGCCTAAAGTGCTACGTAATGACTAATATACATTTTTTTCTTTTTTTGCATGCAAGTTTATTAGCATTTTAGTTTATCCTTGAGCTTGTTTTATCTTGCTTTAGCTTTTGTTATACATGATATTATCATAAATTGATAATTCTATGAGTTTTGATAATAAGATTTATTGAAAAGCTTATGTATCTATTTTTTTTTCTATATCTAAATGTGTGTGTTATTGCTTGCATGGGTATTTATTCTCTTTTGTTTTAAAATTTCTATTTTTTATATACCCAAATGTTTTGTCTAAAAAAGGGTTTATATGTATATTTTAAGAAAGTGAGAGAGAGAGAGAGAGAGAGAGTGTGTGTGTGTGTGTTATGACATGATGTTGAAGGACTAAATAATGGCCCATTAGCTTTAAGCTTTCTATTTGAAGTTTAGCGTTTATTTTGCAATAGATATGCCATGTTTATTTTGCATAACATTTCAAAACATAGTCTATTATTAGGAACATGTACAATTAAGTTGACGAAAAATACTACTTTTAAAATTTCAATCTATTTCATTTTTACTTGAGAAAGCATACTTAGATACTTGATTATAAGTATATAAGTACCCATCTTCATTCTTAAACCTTTAATAGAAATATTGCAATTCAAGCTTTTATTTCTTTGTTACAAACCTAAGCATAGCCAAGGCATTACTTTTTCAATATTATGTGAGATTTCACTATGCAATTCATTTTCTTTTTAATTGATATACACTAGCTATGGCATTTCAATTGCATTATAGAATATGACCACCAAAGTTTGAATCCTCTACCTTCAAACCTTGCAAATTTATTAAAGAGAAAATTTCTCTTGGTAAAGCTTCCATATGCTGAGATGTTGCTTTAAGATAAGCCAAATTGCCTAGGTTTTATATAGACTTCGGTAGTTTATTGCTAGATACACTCATATAATTTAATTGTAATGTTACATTAGTGCACTAAA
The DNA here is from genome assembly GCA_015680685.1 of Gnetum montanum. Taxonomy (NCBI): domain Eukaryota; kingdom Viridiplantae; phylum Streptophyta; class Gnetopsida; order Gnetales; family Gnetaceae; genus Gnetum; species Gnetum montanum. Next base: position 7,763 of record MNCI01004360.1, read on the forward strand.
ATAATGAACTTTGATTACTAATATTTGACATTAAGTTTATAAGTTATTTCAATTAGCACAATTTAGGTGAGTTGTCTAAGCTTTCCACATTGAGTTATCTCATCATAATTTCGTATGGATTATGAAATTATGAAGATATCTCAAATATTATAGAAATTATTTTAAATAAATGCAACCCAAAGGAGGATCCTATGACATCAACTCAACCTCAAGGGTAAATACCATAAAACAACATGCAGGTAGTAGAAAATTTTAATAAGATATGATTCTCTTGACTTAGCCTCAAGGATATCATTTTTAAATTTAGTTAACAAAGAAAGAAAGAGTTATAAGTGTTCCCATAAGAGTTATAAGAGTTATAAGGATATCATTTATACATACTTATTAATAACTATAACTTATTAAGTTACTGATCAACCAAGTGTGCACATGGAACCCTAGTATAAAAGTGTTTAATGTAGAATGTATTAAGCTTCAAGAAAACTCGTTACCTTGTAGGTCAATTTTTTTTTAAAACACTAGGGCCTATGGTATCGGTAACTTGATATGATCATGACTACATTGGTGAGAACTTACTTTGAGGACCATTTTTCCTAGAATATCTATATCTTTTTAGAACTAGGTCACCTATTTAAAGGGATTTAAAAGAAAACTTTTTATCAAACTACTTTTTAATGATTTCTTGATGATTTGATAGATTTTCCACTCTTTTTAAATATTTAGATTCAACATTCCAAAGGGCATAGGATCTAGTAATAAGATTCTCATTTGAACTTCGATAATCTAAGAAAAAGGTATACACAGGAATTTATAAGCTATTAAAATATGAAAAGTAGGCTTTTTGATCAATGTAAATATTATAATCATTATAGAAGGGATCATTAGTGGATTACATCATAACAATTTTATTAGCATTTTTATCTTTGTAATTGGACAAGGATCATCAAAGAGGAAGATATTCCCATCATGTTTATGGAAAGGCAAGATATCATCATATAGCTCTAAGATTTTTTTTATAGGAGGGAATGATAGTATGAATGTATGGATTTATATCAAGCATAGCATCTCCTATTAGATATTTTTTCATATCAAGATTAATAAAACCAATAAACTCTAAACTTTGATTTGTTAATGTAACATTAGTTTCTTCTAGGTTTGTGATCATACAACGATGGAATGGTTCTCTAGGAATCTTCACATGTTTAAATCCTCCATTAATTGGCAGAAGATGCTCCAAAAAGTTAGATCTAAAGAGGCTTTCAAACTAAGTACCAAAAGTATGTGATAAAAGCGTGTCATGGGTTAGCTTCATATCCAATACTAAGATATCCACATGACATAGAGAATCTAGGTATTGTTTAAGATAAATTTATATATATTTAAATGATCACACTACACAACCACTTGATTCATCAAGTTGAATGACATTTTTTATTTTTGGAATCATTTGAGCTTCTAAGATTTTACAAACTTCAAAAGACATTACAATGACTCTTGGCTCATGAGTCTATCAAACAATTATGAATATTTTGTCCACACATAACAAGTGTAGTTAAGAAAGATGGTTGGTCTCTTTTAGTATAGGAACTAAGCATGGGAATCTCAATAATTCTAGTTCCATCTATAAGATAAATGTTTTTCATGTATGGGAGTCTTAGCTTTATCTCTAGGTTCATTGATCAACCCATGTATAGCTTCTTTTACTTCTTTAAATTGCAATTTTTCATGCATGGACATGTTAGCCTAACTATTTTAAATATCCTATATGTTCATAAGTTTTCATCTCATTCCTAAGCTTGGGTTGATTTTGGTTGCGACAACTTTGGATTTATAGTGAAGTTCTCTAATTGTACTTGTGGTTGAGGTGTACTAATTTGATTATTATAGTTTTTCCAACTAGAAGGAACATATGTGTTTCATTTTGCTTCATCCTCTTAAAACATCATTTGATATTCAACTAGATACCAAGCAAAAGAAAATATCATGAAAGCGTGTCATGAGATATAGTGATTTAGTTTTAAATTCTCAAAGGTGTAAGATGGACACTAGGGCATGTAGGCTTTTTAATTCATGCATCAAATTCACAACCTCCAAGGTGCATGACCCCTANGATTTTTATTGTATTTTTTGTCTTACAACATCTAAAAAGGTTCATATTTTATGCTTGAAATTCAACTGTCAAGACACTCATCCCTTGTAAAAGAAGGTGTGAATTGAAACACAACTTCTTCTTATAGCTTACTAGCAAGGCCACATTCGTTCACATTAGGGGTCATGCACCTTGGAGGTTGTGAATTTGATGCATGAATTAAAAAGCCTACATGCCCTAGTGTCCATCTTACACCTTTGAGAATTTANTTATTTAGTAGAAGATAGTTGAGCAAGAAGAATCTTGATGTTGATTTTGGTGAGTTTTCTGTTGATTTTTTGGTGTGTAACATCGGCAACAGAAACTAGCATAAACTAGTACCATGAATGCTTGTTGGAGCCTACTTGCCAAATCCCAATTTCATAAATATCTTGCCTCAATTGCATTGAAGATTTTAAGAATCCTTAATGAAGATTTTTGCAAATTTAGATCTTCTCACCTATCTTTGCATTTTCATCCATATAGTCAAATATGTGCAAACTGGTATAGTTGGTGGAAAGAATTCTTTCCTTCGGACTCCAAAGGTTACTTCACTTTCATTTTTCCTACTTATTTTAGTCTTTTTAAAATTTGAAAATTCCCCACTTCCTTACTCTTGCTACCAAAATATGTATATACACTTTTGAGTAATTTTTACTGTTTAAAATAGATGCTAAAATGCCTAAAATATTTAATTTATTGATAAACATTTTACTATCATAATAACTAAGAATAGTGCAACTTTAGAAATAATTGCATTGAAAACATTATCACAATATTACAAGTTTAGAAATAAATGTGAAATACGTGTATAAAAATTAAGAGAAAAGAGAGAACAAAAAAGCACTAGAGCACAACAGAGAAAACTAAATACAAGTAACAACATCTAAACTTTGAATTCTTTTCATTAATGAGGAGGTGAAATCGGTCCTTAGCATTTAGATTTGCTTGCTGGCAAAGTAACTAAACCCAATTAATCTGTCAATACCTCTCTTACTTTGAAATATATCTTTTTTTCGTTTCATGAAAAGATAGTGAAAGACTATGCTCTCACTATGTTTTCATGCCTTCCATAGTGATTTTTTCTCCTTGGGATTTCTCAAACTTGAACGTGTCAATTGCCTTTCCTTATTAACATGCAACTATTGACTTGATTTTGGACATAATTTCAAATGGTTTAGGATTCTCAAACCATCCATACCTATAGATTGTATGTTTTTTTCAAAAATCACCTCCATTTGCTGAAAACATTCATGCTATTGATGTCAACCTCACCCATGCTAGGCATGGGGCGATGACTTCTTTTACTCTTCCTTTTTCCTTAGGCTCCCTCTTAGTTTGTGGGCCATGTTTTCGTGTTATAATTTCAATCCAGATCAATTTCAATAGTCCCCATGGCCCTAAGAAACATTAGTGTTAAAGTGGAACTTGGTTGTCACTTGGGTTTAGTTAAATCCATCATTGTGTCAATGCCAGTATGGAAACTACAACTTGTTTAGGTTTTTGTCTTTAATTGCATTAACAATTCTTAATTTTCATGGGAGAGAATAAGTAAGGTACAAGTTTTGATATCAATTTTAGGTGTTATTTATTAATTTCTCAATTGGATATTATGAAAATTTTTTATGGAATTAAAATGGTATTCAAAGGTGTTTGATTGGGGTATTCAAAATCATTACTCATTAAAAATCCATAACAATTTGAGATGCAAGTTTCAAGGTGGTGGAGGTAATGGCCAAAGAAAGTGGAGAACATTATGTGCATGCATGCTAGGGACATTACAAGGCATTGTGGGTGTAATCGATGCTAGACATGGTTACAATAACCAAGGTAGTGGCAGTCATGGTGGGAGTTACGTAATGTCCTAGATGATGGACATTCAAAGTAGGTGGGTAACGCAATCATGCATGTGCTGACGGTGGCGACTATAAAAATGGAGGAACAGTGGTAGGCAGGATTGTCCAGGAGCCTCCCCTCTCACTCTTAGCACTAGTTGGGATGTTGACAAGCACTGGGCAGTGGTACGTGGATCATCTATCAAGCCTCCCCTTTCGCAAGAGCAACTAGGATCATCGGTCTCCCCTCTTATAATTAGTAGAAGGGGAGCCTCTCAGCTAGAAGTTGGCAAGTAGTCACTGGCAAATGCATAGGTGGACAATAGCAACAACACATCCCTATGCAGCGGGGTTTTATTGAAACAAAAAATAGCTATAACCCAAATTTTAAAGATGCCATTTTTCCCTAGGCATGAAGTTATATGTTTTGATAAAGTCATAAATCCATCATGTATTTTTCCTATGGCTATATGCATCAAGTCATTCAAAATTTTTGATAAAGTGGTAACAATTGGATGTACATAAAGTTGTTCAATATTTTTGATAAAATTATGTTTATACCATGTTGAATGTGTTAATTTATCAATTTTATGCATATTTTTGTATATGTATGCATCATTTTCTACATGTGAATTATAACTAGTGATCTATATAATTTTGTATAATTAGAGAGTAGCCACACCATCTTTAATTATGCAAAATTATGTACTAAGAGCTTTTGGATCACATATGATAGACAACATTAAAAATTGTGATTAATCATATGTAATATGATAAATTCTATCCCATAGGAAATGTTATCATATTTAATATGATTAATTAGGATGTTATGTTAAATTATTTTTCTTAATTTACCCATAGGGATTAAGCAAAGGAATATAAAATAATAATTTCATCGTAAGGATATATGAAGATGTTTGAATTAAAATTTACCCCACAGGTAATTTTATGTCATTTGATTAATATTTTTCATGATTTACATTGGTAAACATGTCTTATGGTATTTTAACCTCAAATTTAGTGACATAAGCATGTTTAATTATGCAATTGTACAACTTGTAAGCTACTCTAATTTTAAATGTGACATTCTTGAATTAAAGGGTGATAATTATAAGGTGTGGAAGGAGAGAATTCTTCTTCATTTAGGCTAGATGGACATTGATTATGCTATCCATAAGGATGAACCACCTATTGTTATAGAAATTAGCCATCCAGATGATACTGGTAATTATGAAAAAATGGCAGCGATCTAATTATCTCTATGTCATGTTCATAAAAACCAAGATCTTGGCTGGTATGCATGGTTCACTAGAACAATATGACAATGTGCATGCTTTGTTAAAGGCCATTGATGAATAATTTGAGTCATCAGACAAGGCATTAGCCAACACCTTGATAATGAAGTTCTCATCCATAAAGCTCACTGAAATTTATGGTGTGCGTGAGCACATCATGCAAATGAAGGATATAGCGGCTCAACTCAAAATGCATGAGGTTGAGATGTCAAAATCTTTCCTTGTGCACTACATCTTAAACATGCTCCCACCGTAGTATGGACAAGATTTCTTATAACACACATAAGTACAAATGGTCAATCAATCAACTAATGATCATGTGTCTGCAAGAAGAAGGGATACTTGCTATGGAAGCAAAAGAGAGTGTGCATTTGGCTACACAAGGAAAGAATAAAGAACAAGACAAAGGCAAGTGGAGTTCAAATTACCTACACAAGTTAATATTAAGAGGGAAAGCATATGTTTTTTCTACAAAAAGAAAGGGAACATAAAGAAGGATTGTTCTGAATATCAGAAATGGCTTGAAAAGAAAGGTACTCGACTCTCACTTGTTTGTTTTGAATCTAATATGGTTAATGTTGGCTATGACATATGGTGGATTGATTCTGGTTCTATAATCCATGTTACCAATTCCTTACAAGGGGTGAAAAACCTAAGGAAGCCAGTGAGAAGAGAGCCTTGCATCTATTTAGGCAACAAGATGCGCTCACATGTGGAGGCAATCAGAACATGCAAATTAGTTTTAAGCAGTGGTTTTGTTTTAAAGTTGGAAAAGACATTTTATATTCCTATTTTTTCAAGGAATTTAATTTCTGTTTCAAGGCTTGTATCATTGGGATTTTTCTTTAATTTTTCAAATACCATATTTAGTCCATATTATAGATCTGACCTTATTGGAAGTGGTACATTGACAAATGATATTTGAAAAATTAATTTACAAAATGAAACTTCTTATACTTCTATGCATGTTCATGCTGGCTTTAAGAGATGTGTTATGAATGATGAATCCTCTATGTTGTGGCATCGTAGATTAGGAAATATCTCTATTGAGAGAACAAAGATATTAGTAAATGATGGAGTACTTAGTACTCTAGATTTTATTGACTTTAACACTTGTGTGGACTGCATAAAGGGGATGTAGACCAATATATCAAAGAAATGTGCCAAGAAGAGTTCAAACATATTAGAGATCATACATACAGATATTTGTTGTCCTGATATGAATGTGTATGGTCAAAAGTATTTCATTACCTTTTGATGAGACACGAATTGCACAGGCCACGATATCGCATACGCAATATCGCGTCCGACGCGATATCGCATCGTTCCCTGCGATATCGCGTACACGATATCGCGGTCCGCTGCCAAATCTATAAATAAGAGGCGGCACTCCCCTCATTTCCAATCCTAGGCGTAAAGTAGTGAAGCTTTAGTGGATTGATCACCCCAGAGATAGAATATTTTCCATGTGCCCGCAGTAGGAGTCCCCCAAGTGAACGGTTCTTTATTCGAGTAGCTTTGTACCTGAACATAAGTTGTGTACGGTAATAAAGACGAGCTTTGTGGATAAACCTTGTAGTGCATGGATAGGTTTAATTAATATGTTATTTATTGCTTTCCTAGTAACACGGCATGAGTATGACTTGGTTGCGACTTGGTTTAATTAATGTTATTTATTGCTTTCCTAGTAACACGGCATGGATAGGTTACGATTAGTTTCTCTCACCCTTTCCTCCTAGAACGTGGGACAAGTACAACTTGATTACGAGCATCTACGGATGTGTACGGCTAGTCAAGGAATCGACTGCTTGTCACACTTAGGTTAGTTAAGTGCCTCAGTACGACCGCTTCGAGCACGTGCGTTACGTGTGGTAATCCCAGTAACGATTAGCGTTTGGTAGCCATAGTTGCACAGTTCAGGGTGTGTACGGCAAGTGGGAACGGATGCTGATGCTAGGACTTAGTGCTGTAGCTAGAATTAGTTTTAGTCTCTCAACCCTTCACCGTTAGCATAGGAGATAAATCTGAAAATACCAAAAAAATCATATACCTCAGACTTACTTAACCATACACCGTGACAACAACAAGTAAGTCTGGGAAGACAATGAAAAATTAACCCCAAGTGTTCCTTGCGGCGTTAGGCATTTAGTCTACAGAGTTCGACCGGATCGCGCGTGCTATGCTCATTTCGTATGGTTGAGTGTAGGGGTACCTCGCCACTCATCACCTTTATTGATGATTACTCACGATATATGTATCTCTACCTGCTTCATAAAAAGAGTGAAGCTTTAGATGCCTTTAAGGTGTTTAAGGCTTTACCTTCTCTACTTTGTGTCTACCTACCATGGAACCTAGGTCATCAAAAGCAACAGTTTTCATGGAAATGTTGTCAAGTTGCTAGCTGAAACCACATGACTATGCACAAAACAAAAATATCATAGCAAGCATAGAATGCATAAATCAAATAAAAAAAATTGACAAGAATGGAAATGAAACTCACTATTTTATCTAGAAATTTGGTGATCATTGAATTCCTTGATTAATTGTATGCTATTTCATGTTTTTAGTTCATTGCTTGCATTCAAAAAATAGTAAAAATTAAATTTTTATAAGTAATTCTTGAACATATAAAGGAATAGGGATGGTATTTTACAAGGGTAAAATGGTTGAAGACTTGAGATGTCTTATTGGAGATGATACAAAATAATCGAAAGTATTTTTGTAAGTTCGCTCAACAATGGGTTAAACTTTCAAGAGGTAATAAGTTAAACTCAGAAATTTACTATTACTTTTATTTCCTATGAGATGTCACATTTTGAGTTTACATCATCTTAGGATAGAACATAGAAGATGGATGCAAATTTCTAGAAAAGAACACACATGTAGGCTATGTGGTTGAAGAGATCTTGAGGATTATAACTTAACATATGTTTATACCAAGATCTTTAACTTGGAAAATGAGAAAATCAGAATAAAAAATTTCTTTTGTAAATGTTGAAATATATATACAAGTGCTATATGAAACTTTAAATATTTCAAATAATAGTAAACTAAAATTGAAACTAAAGATTTTATTATTTTTGTAGACCAGAAATGATACATTGGATAAAAAGTACATTCACCTCATCAAAAATAAAAATAGATTCAACAAAATGGTAAATCACCATTAGATGTAACAAAAAAAATAAGCCAGAATGAAGAAGGACGGACCAAGAGGAAATGATTAGGGTGTGACATCAAGGGGACTCGCGGATTCTCTTTGGTAGCAGTTGTGGGAGTTATCATGCAATATGGTTGTACTAAGATCCTTGTAGATCTAATGAAAAATGGGAGTAAGAGTAATCAAAAGGGCACTCAAAAATCAAACACTTTTCTAGGGGGTCCCATTGGAAAGACATGCACCCATGCTTGAAGGTTGGTGGCTTCTCTAGATTCAGTAAAGTGAAAAAGAAAAAGAAAAGAAGAAGAAAAGAAAAAAAAAGAAGTGCCATAGAACAAAAATCACTCATCCCTTGTACTAAACACCAAGTGATCGTACGCCTTGTTGTTATGGTACTCTCATAGTTGTTTACCATGGGATGAAGCAATGTGATGTCACTGATTAGAAGGATGGACTTGGTCTTGATCTTGGAATGATGGGTTAATGACACATTAATCATGCTTTACATGCAGGATTCATTATGCCCTAGGTCAGCTACCTCATGCCCCAATCTCTACGATCCCTTTCTATACTTCGTCTCATCTCACTGTTCGTGTAATTGTAGTTCGTGACCCATGTAACATAAAATTTTCATCTCATTTCGGTGATATTTACATGTGTGTGTTTTTTGGAGTTAGTAAAGATTACATTTAACCCTTCTAATGCCCACGGACACTTTAAGTGTGGTTACACAAGGGCATTATAGGTTGGAACCTGCTTTGGGGAGGACCCACTTGTGTAATCTTTTGTAATCTTCACTTATGACATAGCTCACACACACCATTTCTTACCCTCAGCTTAATTTTTCAATTGATATTCTTTCCCTTATTACTATCCCTCTGATTCAACATTCCTATGAATCATCACATAGCCTTTTTCTCCCATCCGAGGTCTTTTTTGATAAACACACCATCATAATTTTCGTGCCTTCAGAACCTGCTGAATTACCCTGGAACCCTTTAGTCCATATGTCCTTAGTTTACATCGTTTAATTTCAAAGAAATATTAAAAATTCATTACATTCTCTAAGTGCCCTAACTTCAATAAAAATATATATATACATGAACCCCCTGTGCTAATCAACATTATTTGCAACTGTTCACGTAGGGGAAGTTTTTCAAATTTCTCTCCACGACTTGCGATTGCGCATCCCTTGCTTTCATATCCATAACTCGCTCGCTAGCACTCCGAATTTCATTTCATTTGAACCTACTTGAACCTAGAGTGTTGAGCTCAGTTGTGGAGGAGGGGCACATGCCAAATAGTGCATAATTTTTTTTGAAATTCCTGATCACCCAAAGGACATTATTAAGGGTAATTAGTTATAAAATAAAGAATAAAATGTGTCAAAAACAATTTCATTCCCTTAGCTATACTAGAAAATTAAATTGGGAAACCACCTAAGCAAAGAGGACTCAACATTATAATCTTTCAGGGACATGTTCTTCCAATAATTAACATCACATGAAAATAAAATAAATTTATTAAGGCATGCAGTAAGGTATAACCTAACTTTGGTAACAACCTTACTAACAATTGGTCCCATGTGATTTCAGATGGCCTTGAAACGTAGACAACAGGAAGGTCCTACTCAAGGTGCGATCAAATGATCTCGGAGAGGTGGAAGGCATGATCCTACCAGACAACATGCAGAATAGGAGGAACAATCATTCAACGTTCATCAAGAAGATCCTCCTACCGTACGGTCTGGGTAGGCAGAAGAAGGAGATACCCTCTCTGAAAGCGGTGCCTGGTACTTAGGGGAAATGTACCAATTTTGGCACAATAAAGAAGAAGGCACCATGGTCAAAAATTGTGGTGTAACTATTGACTTCTCTGTTCAAGCCATTTTGGAAGTATTAAACCTTCTGAATACAGGGCCAAAGGTTGCTCAAAACCAGCTGGACACTTTTAGAACTGAGCAACTTAATAAACTGTTGACAAAGAATAAAGGGGTGGTGAAAGAAAAAGAGAAGGCTAACTGGGTTGCCTCTATGGCACAAGGCCTTACAAGAAGAGAATAAGCAGTTGGTTGTAGATAACCTTCGGTTGACTTCTGTGGAGAAACAAAAGAATGTTCTCGATGAACACTTTCATCAGATGCGAGAATAGTTCATTCATGTCAACCGAGATGTAAGCCATTTAGCCAAAGAAAATCGAACCCTCTTAATGGAGGAGGTACGCGCTATTCGACAAAAATCAGCCATCGAGATTAGCGCATGTCAGAATGAGGCTAAACGACATGAGAAGCTGAAGGAGCATTTCCATGGTTAGGTGGGGATGTACAAACAAATCCTGGAGAAGGAGATCCATATGGCCAAGGATCAAATTAACAACATCAATGCTCAGCACACTGATTGGGGGGCCATATTGGACACTTACGCCTTCGCCCACTAAGCAGAAATTAAGAACCAAGACCTGCAGATCCAAGACTTGACAGAGCACATGGAGTTGGCAAACCTTAGATATGCCAACCTGGCGATGTTAATAGCAGGAAGCCCGAGTTCAGAGCTCAAGTAGCAGGTAGCTTCCATCCATATCAAATATGAAGCAGAATTTGCAGAGCGAAAGAAGTTGGTTGAAAAACTAGATGTCGCAAATTCTGAACTTGCGGTGGTAAAAGAAAGCTACCAAGGATAGAAAGATGTGGCAACCAGCTTGGCTTGACAGCTAATAGAGCTCCATGAATACAAAGACAAAGATAGAGCCTATGAAGAGGAACGACGGGTGTTCGTGGCATGGTACGTCAAAACTAGTCAGATGTTCTCGCAACTACCCTGTCCGTGGGAGGTGCCGACTCTGTCAAACATCAGAACATTAGCATGGATGGCACAAGACCCTCGGACTGAAGAAGAGAAGCTCCAGGACATTCTTCAGCATCGTCAACCTTCCAAGCTTGGAGCACGTGACAAGGGGAAAGCACCCATGGAGGAGCCACTGCCACCAGGAACTACATGAGTTCCACATTTTTGTAGTTGTAGTATTTTTTCTCTATGTTGTGTCTTTCCACACTACGGAATTAGTCCATTTCTTTTTCTAGTTAATAATCCCATACCTATCCAATGTGTAATCATTGAAGCTTGTTCTCCTTGTAACTCGAGTACGAGTTTTTATTCAGTCGTGGGGGTATGATGAGACGCGATTTGCATAGGCCGCGATATCGCGTACGCGATATTGCGTCTTCCCTACGATATCGCGTACGCGATATCGCAGTCCACTGCCATATCTATAAATAAGATGTAGCACTCCCTTGTTTGGGGATCCCAGTTTTAAAGTAGTGAAGCTCTAGCAATTTGATCCCTCCAGAGTTAGATTTTTTCCTGTGTCTGCCCGCAGTGTAGTGAATGTAATTGTGCGGTGTCTTTATTCGAGTGTGTCGTACTTGGACATGCACATGACCAGCAATAAAGATCGAGATTACTTCATCATTGCAACATTCACTTTGTTATTTATTTATTTGTTATTTATTTAATGTTATTTACTATTTTCTCTCTCTCACCCTTAAACTCCTAGAACGTGGAACGAGTACGACTTGATTAGGAGCATTTAAGTGTGACTACTTGGTAGCCCAGTGGCATATCCAGGATCTATGCTTGGTAACCCAGTGGCGTATTTGGGATCTGCGCTTGGTAATCCCAATGGCGTACCTAGGACCTACGCTTAGTAGTCCCAGTGGTAGTCATGGACGAGGTCCAAGATGTGTACGGTTGATTAAGGAATCGGTTGCTTGTCGCACTTAGGCTAGATTAGATTTTCTTACCCCTTCCCTCATAGATTAGCTTAGTTAATATTATTTTCCACTGCCATCAGGAGTAGCGTTAGAATTACAACACATCATACACCTCATCTGGACTAAACCTTACGTGACAAATGCAATACGAGTCTAGGTGGGAAGATAGCGAACTACGACCTAAGGCTAACTATCTAGGTGCCACAACTAGTCCATCTGCGGAGTTCGACCAGATCACGAGTGTGACGCTCGTTTCGTATGGTTGAGTGTAGGGGTACCTCACCACTCATCAACAGGGCATCCTTAGGAATGGCGATTGGATAGGGTAGGGTCTATAGGGTTTCTGGGTTCTAGAGGCTAGGTTTTGGGGGATGTTAGGAAACATAGGGGTTACGGGAGATGCTCCTATTGATTAATATTGAATGGGGCCAAATGACATTGCCCTTGCTATACACCCTTGTATAGCTGCTTAATGTTTTTTGGACTAATACATCTCAAATTTTTCTCCAAAAAGAAAAAAAAAAATCTTTTAGATAGATTAACATAGTTATGTGGAACTTGTGATGATTCGACTTTGTCCAATGAGGTCATACTTCTCTAAAATGGTATTAGACCATCAAGGATATGATTAAGGATATTTTATCATTTTCATGTGTTAATGTCACACCTACCTCATAAGGAATTGCAATGAAGTTTGCATGTGTGTTAGATTTTTGCATTACACCTATCTTACAATGGATCACAACACAAGGGTGTGTTTTATTTCTCTTTTTGTTTTCTATTTTATTCTTTATTTATAAAATACATAAAAATTATAAAAACACTAGCTTCCTACCATGGCAATAAGCACCTTAGAATATGTATGCAATGTTACATCAAAACCTCAAACACAAATCCTTTATGTACAAGGTTTATATGATATACAAGATAGATAAACCATATGGACCATTTACAAATACATGTCATGATTCCAACATAATATAAGGATAATTGGTTCCTTCATTTGTGATGATGCATATTTGTGGGAGAAGAGGAGAAGGGGAATGTTGTTACATTGAATGACAAACCACTTAAAAACAAAATCAAACAAATTTGATGTTTGTCTCACAGATTTGATTTTTTTCTAGTGGATCTAATTTTTCTCTTCAACTCTTCTCTAACAAATTTAATCTTTATAGAATTCCCCTATGGGAATTCTATATTATCTCTAATTTCTTCAATTAATGAAAAAATCTCTTATTCTTCTATTGATGCAAAAATTTCTATTTATTTTGAGAAGGCATATTTACAAGCTCGTGAGCAAAAATTTAAAATGCCTTCTTCTACTAATTTGATATAACTAAGACACTTAGTTTTTTTCTCCTTCATGATGAATATAAGTCCCATGTAGCTAATTTCATATCAGAATACATGTTCATTCAAATTTTCAATTACTTTCTTGTAATTAAAGTTTCAATTCACAATTAAACAATGTGATGCAAAAACATGACATTCAAATCATTTATGTCAAGTATTATTTTCATTGATTTCTACTTATTGAGTTAGGCAATGCTCAAATGGTGCACCATGCTTTATAGGGTCATTTATATATACACATGTAATGCTGATAATCTATAAATAGACTTAAAATTCTGATATTGAATTTGAAAAATATTTTAAAGTTTCATGTTTTGTTGAGNTAATAGGAATGTGTCTTAACTCTCTTAAGGAGAATGATGTCTATATGTACATGTGAGTACTTTACCTGATTATGCATGCATGTGTCTCATTGGTCCTCTCATTTATATAATTACCAAAGGTATACATGTTACACTCCTTAACATGTAGACTAACATGAACATGAGTATACACTCATAGGTATGTGATCTTTAAGGTGTAATCCATCTTGAATTTACCCTCCTTACCTTGCTAATTTGGGACTTAGAGGATAGTGTTGCACAATGCTTTCAAGAGCAACACTATAACACTCAATCTTTTTAACCATAAAAAGAAATTGATATTATAAGTAGGCAAGAAGACTTATATTTAATTAATCACATATTATAATCTTCATAATTCTTGAAACTTTTGTTATTGTGAAGAACATTTGTTTAATGCTTGTCATTTCCTCCTCAATAAAAAAAGATGCTAGTCACAAGTTTTTGTGAATCAGGAAGTATTGATAAGTCCAATAAAGAAATTGTATTGTTAACTTAATATTAAACCTTACATTAAGAAGTGGACTAACACAACAATAATTTCTACTTTTATTTTCTATTGGATCTTCCTCTCCTACAAAATTGAATAGTGCTAGTCAAATCATTATAATTGGATGAGCACTGAGACTTTGGTAATCCTTTTTAACCTTATGCTTGGTAGGATGAGCAATCAAGCTCCATTGACTTTTCCAAACTCCTTTTGGTAAGATAAGCATTGAGGCTCAATGTGATGATACTTTTTAACCTTATTCCCTCTTTTGATGGACTCGATTCAATTCTAAAGCAAAGGCATCATGGAATTGTCTACCCTACAAAGCAAGCAACATTGTGGAAATCCATTTTTAATTCCTCTAAGCCAAGGTTTGATGAGAACCGTGAGTAATGTGATAATACTTTTTGACCTTGTTCCCTCTTTTGAATGGTAAGATAAGCATTGAGGCTCAATGTGATGATACTTTTTAACCTTGTTCCCTCTTTTGAATGGTAAGATAAGCATTAAGGCTCAATTCGATTCTAAGGCAAATGTATCATGGAATTGTCTACCCTACAAAGCAAGCAACATTGTGGAACTCCATTTTCAATTCCTCTAAGTTAAGGTTTGATCAGAACCGTGAGTAATGTTAGAGCATGAGGAAGCGCTGCCTTACATCAAGACTTAAAGGAACGAGCAGATCATGTAATTGTTTAGCTTAAAACGCAAGTTAACATTTGTGTCCTTTTAATGGAATCCGTTTTTAATTCCTCTAAGCCAAGGTTTGGTGGGAACAGTGATGGATGGTAGAGCATGAGGAAGCCCTATCTTTTCAGAGGAAACCTCTTTCAACCCCCTACGTCAAAGCATTCTTTCAGGTCAACATTGCAGAAGTTAAAGCATTCTCAGTTTGCTTGTGCTCATAAAACTCAAATGAAAAATCAAAAATGAAGCAACTAATTGGATACAGTGGACTGAATGGCAATGATATTTTTTACAATTCACAATTAAATATGTATCCACCAGTTTTTGAGCCCTCGAGATAAACTTCTGAAACATTATATTGTGAAAATCACAATCCATCATCAGCAATTTATTGCTGAAAGCAGGAATGAAAACGATAGCAAATTCAAAAGGTTGCCTTCCTACTATATTAACAGTCCTTTCACGACAATAGAAGACATCCTAGATATGAGACCCTAACTTGTCAAGCAAATGCTTCTCAATTTTTGCCCTTTCAGTCATCAGAAAGTCATATTGGTCATACAAATCCTTATCGCCCGCAGACACAGAGAGCTTAGTTTTCCAGCTTATCCCTATAGAGGTGTGAGATAGGTATAAATTTGCCTTCCTTCTTGCATACCCAACCATGTACAGCTCTTAATGCAGCACCCAGAGATGCAGAATCTACAAATATTAAAAAAATATATGTAACTAATTAATAGCTAGCCCCATTTTGTTGGGTTGGGACAAGGCTAAGATGATTTTAATGATAACTCTAATTAATCATGGAAGCTGTGAATGTCCTACATTACTAAGTGTGAGAGATTTGTGAGAGATTTACAAATCAACAGTTTCAGAAAGCAAACAAATTCACTGAAATAATGATGACAAGTGGTGGAATAAACCAGAGGCAGTAACAGTAACATCACAACAATCTATCTCCAAAGATGATCACTTACCAGGCCTCTCCGCAGTAAACACGGAACAGCCAAAAATCGAAGCCATTAATGAAAGGATCTGCCTATTAGCTGAGGCCCCACCAGTTGTTATTAGGCGTCCCGGAGGTGATGGCATTCCTATCCTGATTATGTGCGACCGCATCGATAGAAACTGACCTTCAACAAGTGCTCTTACCTTATTTTCCGAAAAAGGAGAAAACAAAAACAAGTAAAAACCATAATACAACTAATCCAGCTTTTATAACTACTGTTATTGAACAAAAACTGAAATATCTTATTAAGGGAAACATGCGATAAACTGGATTTCAGTTTCAGCCACTTCTTTTATCTGAATTGTTTATATATCACTCTAAGCTGCTGGCATTGAACCTGTGACTTGTCAGATGCAAGTCACGGGCATAACAAGAAGTTTTACCTCAATAATAACACAAGCATGAAACTCAAAGAAACAAAACTTTTCGTATCCTTAATCTACAGATTACTCTGAGTTCTCACCTCAGAAGGTGCATCGAATTCAAGGACTTCATTAGCAGCTACATCAGCTTCTGAGTAAGTCTCGTAATTTTTAAGCTCAAAACGGTGAACTGCAACTTTAACATGAAGATAGGACACTTTTAAGAAACTAATAAATTGCATGATACTCTAATAATTTGACAATGATAATCACTTGTTCCTGATGACAACCTGAACATACATTTTTACCATGTCCATACCTCAAGTGAAGATTGGAATTGCAATCTATCGGATAACAAAGTCATAGATTCTCAAATGAGCTATTACATCATTGGCAAATTAGAAGATAAGACATACTGGCATGTTATAGAGAATCCATGAGTTAATAAACCACTCCATAATAAAAAGATGCCATATTACCAATTCACATGCTCTGAAACATCCTCAAACTAAACAGGTCAAATGAATCAATTAAAGAAACAACCCCATGCTTACCTGTCAACAAAATATCTACTTAAGCACCCAGCTACTGCAAATGGTGGGGCTAATGTTCCAAGTTTTTGCTCAAGATTTGGAGCAGTTGCCTGAGTAAATAATATATTTAATTATTTATAAATTTGCAGCAAGAAGAAAATAACAAGCTGAAAAGTGGCTTAATAAAATGTTAGAAATCATTCTTTTCAAGAATGAATTTACATGAAGAAATGGAAACTTTATGGTAAACCTTATTTACGAAAAGAACTAATTAAACAACATATTCATTTTCAGGCAAAGTTCAATGCACCTCAAGGGCTGCTTTAGCCCATGTTCTCTTTCGTAGATCCATCAAATTCATCCCTGCTCCATCGGTTTCGTCAATGGAGGCATAGTCCCCAATCAAAACAGATGCCATGAAAGAACTAACAAGAGAGATCCTCTCAGTGTTGTCATAGGCAGCCCTGTTTGTTTGATACAACTTCCTTATCTGAGGGCC
>MNCI01004360.1:25696-36172 GCA_015680685.1 Gnetum montanum
AGATAAAACTAAATAATGATGCCTTTAAGATTGCATAACCTAATATTTTTTATTCTGTTTCTCATGTATTTGATGTTTTAGATATATGAAATTATCATAAAAATGTGTGTATATTTCAATATTTTACTTGGAATTGAATCTATAAAGTATAAGATGCATGTTACAAGTAGTATGCTTTATTTAAAGTTTTTAAGACGATGTCATTTATATATTTGGGTAGTGCTAATTTAATATTTTCAATTATGCAACATGGAAAATTCCTTAAATCATGGTTTTCACTAGAGTCCTCTTAGTAAATATTCTTATATATGAAGTATTAAGTTTCAAGGATTTTAGCCATGTCTTTAATAAGTTTAGTTAAATGATATCATTGTAGTTTTGTAATATTGGTAATTTGTGTGGAGTTCTTTTTGCCCTCTAATTCGTTATATATTTCATATTTCATTGTAATGTGACTTTCCATAGATATGCTATTATTGTTTTTCTTCCTCTAGGCTCTTAAATTACAAGCATTCAAGAACTCTCATCTCATTTGAAATCACAATTTCTTTAAAGTTTGTCATGATGTATTCATATGAATTTATTTAATATTAAAGTTTGGTTATGTTTTAGGATCCATAAAATACAATGTGTCATAATTATTTTGTGATAGTTGACTTAGTTAAACATATGGTTTACCGGTCCTAAAACAGTGAGGTAGTGTCAATCTCTATTTACTTGTTTACCGCAAGTTAAGATTTGTTTAGCTTCTTAGGGACTGTTATCTTCAATTCAAGTTTCACTAAAGGGGGTATCTCATGGCTCAGTCATGAAATCCCTTCACGAGGGAGGTCGTAAACAGTGGGTTTGGGCTTAAAAAGAATTCCACCAAAGGTAAGGTAGATGTGATCGTAGCTTCCTACTTAAGAACCTTCAAATTATAGCGTACACAATAATGAACATTAAGGATGGAAGAATCAAAGAATATCTCCAAAAATAAATTAAAATAACTCGGATTTGAGAAAATAAAATCATATAATGCTATTGATGATATTGTTTGTCATGGAAACGCCATGCACCAATGGGAACACATCATTTGCATAGCAAGGAAAGTCAATGAAGATGGAAAGTCACGCTATGATTCCACATCCATGGGTGATGTACTGACCTAAATCGTCGATGTAAGGCTGGAAGGGAAACAAACACCAAGAGATCATTGGGCAGACACAGCTGACCCTACCTTTGCCTGAGGGCAAGCTGGAAAAGTAAACAAAGGCAGAGTGCCTTGGATGGTTTGCACACAAATCAACCAAGGACTTCCCAAGCGTAAGCTATGGCTAGTGCTGGGGTTATCGTAAATGGGATGTAAACGGAATGGAAACAACAATACAAAATGTAAACAGAGCGTAAGAAATTATAAATAAAGCATAAACAGAGCTATATTGTAAACAAATCATAAACTGAAGTAAATAATGTAAATGGAAGGCAATAATGAGATTGTATTATATTGTTTTTTAAAAAATGTGCACCAGTCAAAGCGTAGTTGCACACGTGTGGGTGGCAAGTCAAACGCCTAGCCTCGGGATGATATGACGCGATGATGCAATGATGTGATGTGATGAACGTGAGAAATGCATAGATGCCAACAGTCAGGTGTGCCGAGTGCCCAAGGATTGCAGGTTCTGTTCTCTCTCAGAATTGCCAATCTCTCCAATTTTTCCCTCCCAATTTTTTTTGCCTCCCAATTTATGTGAATTGATAAGGTATTTATAGGGTTGGGCCAAGCTTGGGCACGAAATCCAAAAATGGAATCAATAGCTGTGAGATGAAGGGAAAGCAGATCTAGTGACATGTGTCCCATGGATAGTTGGCACGGGTTGGATGTGTGCTGGATAGTTGGCACAAGTTGGATGTGTGTTGGATAGTTGCATTCTTTGACCAGGTTCAACGTATCTGTGTTGGATAGTTGGGCACGAGTTGGATGTGTGTTGGCAAGCTACATTCTTGACCAGGTACATTGCATTTTACAATTTATGGATTATTCAAGCCCATGAAAGTACATTTAATTTAGATCATGAGGGCTTAACATGCCCACAAATGGGGATTTATAATGAAATGTACAATAAGAGAAATTTGACTGACCAGCGTGACCTGTAGTGTGACCTCCAAAACTTGCAGTTTTGAGCTGAAATCTGAAATTTCTGAAGGCTGGGACCCATAGTTATCAATAGTGAACCCTAAGGATGACTTACACCCTTAAAATCAAGTCATTTTGGCTCACTTTTGGGGCTCTAAAAGTTGGTGACGCTAATCCTTACGCTGTGCAATGTCTGAAAAAGTAACCCCAGCGTCACCAAGTCAAAATGGCATATTTGAGGCCCAAATCTTGATTTTCTGGAGGCTGGGAGTTGTTGGGGACCTTGGTGAAGGTTATGGGGGGTCCTTGTGCTAGAATTCGGCTTTTTTTGACTCAATTTCAGGGCTCCAAAAGTTGGTGACGCTGATCCTTACGTTGTGCAGCGTCTAAAAAAGTAACCAAAGTTTACTTAGCCAAAATCTAACATTTTGAACCTAAAACATTTGATTCTGGATGCTGGAAGTTTGTGTAGTCACTTGTGGGCCCCAAGGGGACCTTACCTATTGAATCATGGGCCATCGGGGGTTGTTTTGGTGGCCTCCAAGTTTGGTCATGCTATACTCATGTTGGGAAGCAGCATGACTTAGCTTGATTTTTGTCTAAAAGTGTTAGGCCAAAATTAGTCGTGTTTCATTGGCCCCTCTTTCTTGACATCTGGAGGAATTCACCCGAGAGGCATCGACAAAGAAGTGCAAACACCATGAACAAAAAAGCATCAAACATTAACCATCAGCCCTTGGCTAGATGTCATTGCACCATTTTCAAAAGTACATGGGATTAAGGAAATGTGGTTCAAGATGCAAGGGAATCGGTTGTAACCAAGGAAGCTAGGATGTTAAGGACTATGATTGCTATTGGAATTTTTGGGAGAGGAATGATCTCTTGTGCATAAGTCATGTCATTGGTCCTTGTCAACAACTGGGTTTTCAGTAGACTCGAAACCAAGACATAGGAGGTGCATTCTTTGGAGAAACGGGACACTTATAAAGTATTTGTGGGGCCCGTTGTAAACAACCAAAGCCCCGCGATGATGTGTAACATGGTTTCTTTGAGACACGAATGTAACTTATTTTTCAAGACAACTACCTTCTTGCCTAGGGCATGTATGAGAATAGCCAATAGTCTTTTCTTTATGATGTCAATGGGGTCATGAAAACCTTTTTTGTGCATTTTTCTCTTTGACCTTTTTTTTCTTTTCTTGTTTTCCTTTATTTTTGTTTTCTTTTGTCTTTCTTTTTCTTTTATTTTTCTTTTTCTCTTTGGTATTTTTAAAAGATCTTGCTTTTAATGCTATGCTAGTGTTTGAGCGTTTGCATTTTATGTCATGCATTGTGTACTATGTTTTGTGTTGCAACTGCTTAGGGAGTTACAATGTGCAATAGTGTATCAAGAGTTTTGAGATGAGTGGAATGTATCAAGGGGGGTGTAATTGAATAGGCTAAGGGGAGAATTATGGGGAATAAGGAATGTATCAGGAGTCGGGAATGTACTTATGAACGGATTGATTAACCCAGTCGCATGCGTTAGGAAAAATATGATACCTTGTCATCATGATGAAGTGCGTCTATGCACGAATGCCTTGGAAGTGTCATCCTGCAAACACAACTCCAAGAAGACAAGAAAATCACAAATGAAATAGTCAGCTAAACACTTTAAACAAGGAGATGGAGTCACCACGTGCAATTTTCAAAGTAGACGGAATCATAAACAACATCAGTTTCATTAGGGTCCATGAGATGAATCATGCAACAAGTCTTTGTGGAACATGAACAGCTGATTGTAGAGACACATCTTTTTAAATTTTTCCTGGTCGTCGATGATGTCACCAGTTTATAGTCTTAGTGGACTCTGGATGCTAGTTTCATGTTATAACAAACAGATGTAGTAGTTTAGTGTCATATCGAATAGAACTCTGTGGTATCAGTTTTAAGTCATGATGCCAGGACTATTTTGTGGTATCAGTTTTAAGTCATGATGCCACAACTAATGCTTACCTTGCTTGTGTAAAGTGTGATGCTGTATGCATGGTCATGATATGTGCCTGTGAGATCCTGCAAAAACCAACTAAGAAGAAAACAACATCAAGTGACACCTGTCGTACATAGAGTTAGAATGTATGAATGAAAGAAAAGCAATGCAAAAAGTGATAGTTTTAGACTGTTCTGGGCTGTATGCTAGTTTAAGGCCTTTTTGGGCCATGTGTTTTTGTAGTTTTATGTTTTTTAAATGCACTATGTGAACTAAGTTGACGAATGTGTAAACAAAGCAAAATGCGTGATCTAAGTGAGCGAGAAAAATGCAAACGCATAGGCTAGTGCAATGTAAACAAAAGTCAAAAATGCATGGCAAGCAGAGGCAAAGGGTGGGTAGGCACCCACCACATTTTTGGCCAAGGGAAAGTCTTGGTCATGTAGTTGCTTCCTAATTGGGTATGGATTAGGAAGTGTGCAAGGCTTAGGATCCTCTGGGAAGCTATTGGCTTCAACCACTCGTTCGGGTGTGTTAGCCTTAGGTGTTGCATTGGTTGTTATAGGTGTACCACCAAGAAACTCTTCTTCTAAAACTTGCGCCATGTCTATGTCATGGATAGTCGAAGAAGAAGTGTTATCACCATGGATGATAACTTGACCACCTTCATATGGAAGGTGGATTTCTTGGTGGATGGAAGAGGAGATGGCCCTTAGTTGAGCTAGCCAAGGCCTGCCTAGAATCATGTTGAAACCTGGCATCTCCTCTATGACAGTGAAATCTGCACTAGTGGGAAATTGCTCTCCTGCTACAAAGGCTAAGTTGATTGTACCCTTGACTGTCACATGTGATCCATTGAAGGATTTTAGACATGTGGTTTTGTTTGGCCTGATTTCATCTACCAGGCCTAGCTTGTCGATGATGGAGTACATGACTATGTTCGTTGTTGCACCATCGTCAACATGCACTCTGCAGATGGTGCACTACCCAACACGAATGCTAATGGAGAATGGAGCTGTAGTGACTTCCCCTCATTTGGGGTTGACTTTAACTGCATCTTCACAAAAGGCTAAGGTTGTTGAACCCAATTCTTGTGGTGTGGGAGGCAACATTGTTGCACAGATGGATGCCTCATTTGCAGGGATGTCCTCCATAATAGAAATGGAGGCGAAGACCTAGGTCAATGCTTGGCAGTGATCAGGTGAGGTCCTGACCAGATCGTATAAGCTAAATGTTGTGTTCTTTTGCTTGAGTGTTTGCTTTACCTAGGTTAGTGTAGCTACGAATTGCTTGTCATTAGCCATTGTGTTGGCTTTGACTTCCTTCGTGAAGCTTGAGAGACAGACCTCTCGGGAGGAGGACTTACACTTGGTTTGCTTGGGGGTAGGGGCCCCAGTGTTCAGTTGTTGTTTGCTAGTTGTGGCTTTTGCTTCGGCCATGGGAGTTACGAGGTGCTTGTTTGTCCTCTTGCATTCTCATTTGGTGGGCCTACCGAGGTTGCTAGTGGGGTCAACCCTTGAAGGAGGAGGGATTGAGATGTTTCTCACTATTGGGCTTCGGGTAGGTAAGGGGCCATCACGTTGTGGCACCTTGATGACAAAAGGTTGCTTAGCGATTTTTGTTGCTGCTTCATGCCAGTTTAACGTCTTAGCGGATGAGTCATGCCAGTTTAACATGTTAGCGGATGAACGTTGTGGAGCCTTGACCACAAAGGGTGTTGTAGGTGCCTAGGGTGGCACCTTGATAACAAAGGGAGGCTTCTTGTTTGTGGAAGCTGGGGGAATCCTTGCATTGCTAGGAGGCACATGGATCACAAAAGGTTTTTGCACAAGTTTGGGCTTGCCACCTATGCTAATTGAGTTTATGACATAGGAGGCATCATCTATGTTGGATTGCCTTGTCATGTCAATCACTAGTTGGCCTTGTTTTATCATTCCATGCAGGTCATCTTGCAAGGCATGATAGTTGTTTGTACTATGACCAGCCATTTGATGGTAATGACAGTATTGATCCAATTTAAAATGTTGTGGGACCGAGGGCTCATTTGGTATTGCTAAGGTGGGGTTCCTTAGTAGCTTGCAGTACCTATCATGTTTTTGGTGGGTAATCTTCGATACGT
Organism: Gnetum montanum; assembly: GCA_015680685.1. Lineage (NCBI taxonomy): Eukaryota > Viridiplantae > Streptophyta > Gnetopsida > Gnetales > Gnetaceae > Gnetum > Gnetum montanum. Next base: position 31,900 of record MNCI01004360.1, read on the forward strand.
GTTTGTGTTGGATTTGCCCGACTTTCAAGAGTTGCTCTAATAGTTGAGAGGGTTGCATCGGTAGTGGTGTATACTTTGAGCGGCCCTTGCACTGAAAGTTGGGCTTTAGGGTGGCCCGTATCGATGTAGGTGAGGTGGCAAAGTTGGTAGCTTTGTTAGCTGGGGCTTTAGGTTGCTTAGCTTTTAGGCCCCAGTTGGTTGCTTTTGTGATTGCGGCTACTTTTCCCTCGGTTGTGTTTTTCTTGCAAGTATGTTGATTTTCGTAGGCCACATAAGTTGGGTCATTGCTTGATTGTGTCGCCTCTTCTATGTCTTTAATTTATACAAATGCTTGACTCAAAGTACGGGGTTTTAGATAATAAAGCTATGATTTAATGAAGTCGTTTGCGGCCGTCTTAAGGATGGTAAGCAGATATGTTTTAGGAATAGGTTCATGAAGTTCATTCAGGGCGTTGCTCCATCTTTGGATAAACTTTTGTGCTGGCTCTAAAGGTGCTTGTTTAATTTGAATCAAGCTATCTAATGTGGCTTTAGGTTTCAGATTGTATTTAAAATAGGTGACAAACTGGTGTAATAAATCTTCCAAAGAAGATATAGAGCTACGGGGTAAGGCTCGGTACCATTCTAAGGCTCTTCCTGTTAAGGACATTGCAAACACTCGCAGAATTACATGGGGCCATGCTTGAAGTAAAAGACATTCGGTTCTAAATGTCACTAGGTGGGCATCTGGGTCTCCTTCTCCATTGTACTTGGTCAACTGAGGTAACGAGACTCCCTTTGGCAAGGTTAAGAGTGGAACTGAGGGGTCAATTGGGTCATCTTGATAGAGATCTAGTACTTTGACTTCCTCATTGTTCAAAGTTTTAATTCCTCTACCAAGGGAGTGCATCATTTTTTTTGTGTCTACCCATTCTTGGGCGGTAGGCAAACCAGTGGATTGAGTGGATTGTGGATGATAATGATTTAATTGTTGCATTGTTTGTGGAAAGAAAGGTTGTTGGGCTAACATTTGTTGTGGTGGGATGGTATTCGGAACTGAGACTACTGGTGGAACCCACTGCCCAACCATAGGTTGTGAGGTAATACCCTAAACGTATTGGGTTGGAGTAATTAATGGTGCTCCGTGGATATGCACCTGAGGTATGTAATGGATGGATGTGGAAGCTGGTATGACCGATGGCATTCCAATTACTTGAGGTTGAAAGATTGACCCTATGTTGGTTTGGGGGAGTTGTTGGAACTGTACTTGTGGAGGAATGATGGAAGTGGATGCATCAGAGTGAATGTTATTGAGCATGGAGAAGATAGGAATGGAATGGGAAACAGGTGCTCGAGTGTTTGCGGATGAAGGAAGAAACACAGTTTCTTCCAAGAAAGGATGGAATAACGGGTTTCTGTGGGCATGGGGGCTAACGGTATGATAGGAATCTCCATGTTCAGATTAGGTTGCAAAAACATCTTCCTCATCTTGAGGCTCTATTGGCAGTAGCTATAAGGCTTGACTTCTAGCCATAAGAAGCTATGATTTTTTTGCTCCTTTCTCAAGAGTCGTGGCCGTTGGACGAGGGTTTCAGAGTGGAATTTCGTCAATCTGCGTGGGCAGATGAAACAGTGGCTTCTATCTATATGATTTGAGATGGTTCAGGATCATCTATCTATCTCTCCTAAATATGAGTTCTAGAGCGACAAAAATTTCTTTTTGTTTTGGTTTTTAATCTAAAACCCTAGCCCAGCTGTCTGCCTGCCTGTCTTTCTGTCTGCGCTACATTTGTTCGGTGATTTATTCGATTCCATCATTAGGAGCACGCGCGCGAGCAGTGTTGCAGAACGGAGTTAGGAATGCGCACGCCCTAGGCATGGGCAAGTCGCAAAGATGGATCCATCAACTTCTGCATTTCCTCAGGGAAGTTCATCTACCTCACCTCAACTTGATTTTCTTTTACCGAATGATATTTTTGAAGCAGTTTCTAAAGATTTCACATCTCGTTTTCTATTTTTTCAAATTGTGGGGTTTTTACCACGGTCCCCAAGTTTAAACACTCAAGTCCATAGCCTTCTTCAGCCCCATGGCATTCAGGTTTCTCATGTTCGTTACTACGCTCGTCATTTCATTCTGGTAGAATTATCTGATGCTTCCTAGGTAGAAACGGCTCTCTCTTAAGAAAATTTTCCAACTAGAAATGCAACCCTAATCGCACGCACCTGGAGTTTTGACTTTAATGTCAATGACCTAGCTTTTAATATAATTCCTTGTTACGTAGAACTGCCCAATCTTCCACTCATTTTCTCCTCTGTTGAGAGGGACATTGTTAGCACCCTGGGCCCTATTATTTCCGATCATTGTACAACGATCAATGGAACTCAACTTCGTCGTTATTGTATTGAATTGGATATAGCCCTTCGGAAGACCTCATTAAACCTCGGTGCTGGTGGAAAAATCTTTACCCAAAAAGTGGACTATTTTTACCTTCCAAACTCATGTAGCTATTGTCACAGGGCCGAGCATCATATCTCGGCGTGTCCTATCCTAGCCAAGAAAAAACAACCTGTAGCCTCTCAAAAGACTCGTTCCCTAGTCACACCACCAGTAGGTCCATCCTCAGTATCATTTAAATTCGGATCTCCTCCCCCAGCAAATCCTAAATCCTCCTCTCAATCTAGCCGCTCCAAGCTACAGAAACAACAGTTAGGTACTCACACCTCCACCCAGGTCATCCCTTCAAACGTTATCAAGAACTCATTCTCAGAGGATGAGTTCGTGGTGGCCAGTGGAAGGATACGAGTCAAATCTTCCCTTTGTTCTACTTCTCCCTCCAACTCATCTTCACTAGACACTTCCATGGCCCTTGTCCCCACCAACAACTCCTTTGCCCTTCTGTCAGGAACAAAGGAAACTGATACTTTGACTCCCAAACCTTTTGTTGTCCTCCCATCCAACCTACCCCCGGTTTCCTCATGAATTTCCTTTCTTGGAACGTTCGAGGCCTTACTGATAGGCTTCGACGGAAGCGAGCAGGCAACTTTATATCTAGTCTTGATTTGACTTTTGATTTCATTCTCCTTCAAGAAATTAAGATTTCTACCGACCTTTTATCCTATTCCGCCCATTGGTTTCTTCCTCTCTCCTCACTCCTAGCGACATCCCATGCATGTCGGAAAGGAGGAGTGGCCATTCCCCTCTCACCCTACTAGAAAACTAAAATCCTTCAAAGAGGTTCGGATTCTGGGCATAGAGTTTCCTGGGCCACCTTCTCATCCTAGCATGGCCCTTTTGGCATTTGCTCGATATATGCCCCAAATGACTCCACAGAACGGGCTCTCCTTTGGCATGAACTTGCAACTTCTCTCCCCCCAATGCCTTGGATATTTGGAGGAGATTTTAATATGGTATAATTCCCTCAAGATAAGCTCGGAGGGGCATTTCTTCAATTGCCCAATCTCAAGTATCAGGCCTGGTCTGCATTTAAGAAAAGATTTTACCTCTCAGATGGGGCAGACAACTCCACATGCGCTCCCCCCCATAGATTTACTTGGAGCAATCTTTGTCTAGGGAAAGCTCGCATCTACAACAGGTTAGATAGGTTCTATTTCTCCACCCTTTCCTTTTGGCAAGCTTTCTCTGCCACTACAGTTCATCATCATGCCACCTTATCCAACCACCTTCCTATCTCCATATCTATCAAGATTCATGGTAGCCCTGACCGACAAAAATTTCATCTTTTCAGACTACACAACAATTGTTTTTCTTCCCTCACTGCCCAACTTCTTCTCTCCAACCTTTGGAATGCCGAACCTAGGCCCCTAAATCAGACGGGTTGGATTAATTGGTGGCATCGTGCTTCATGTCGAGTGCGAAACTTTGCATGTTCATATGGTAAGACCGTGGCTGCTCAAAACAAACGTGAATACAACAAAATTCACCTCACTATTGAGCATCTCACTAACAAACTAGCTCAAGATCCCTTCAATACTCTAGTTCACGAGGAGCTAGCTAGAGCACGCATCGCCTTCCAACATTGGAAAGTGTACCAAGAACAAAGTGCCTTAACTAAAAGTCAGCTCACTTGGTTAAATATTCAAGATGAACATTGTAAGGAATTTTTTAAATATCTTAATGCTGCTTCCCCTTCGTATGCTATAGACAAAATCTCATGTGAGGGTACCACTATTACTGACCACAATAGTATCCTCTCTTTTCTTAAGAACCACTACGAAACCCTTTTTGCTTCTACCCCAATGGACATCTCTTCATTCAAGGCTGCCACCCCTGATT
>MNCI01004362.1:471-12484 GCA_015680685.1 Gnetum montanum
TGTCCAATTTCTGTTGACAATCTCCCATGCAAAGCGTTGCATGACAAATTACAGTAGAATTGAATGTTGTATAGATTTGCCACCTCCGATGGGATGGAGCCTTCAAACTTATTTGAAGAAAGGTCTAGAAGCTCTAATATGTAACATTCTCCTCTGTTGGAAAGAATGGTACCTAACAAATTATTATGATCCAAGACTAAACATCTTAGATTTTTCAGGTTACCATTTGCATAATTCTGCCTAACAAGTAGTTATTGGGTATTGAAAGCTCAGACAGAGCAGAGCTTAGCCACCCAATTTCAGCTGGTATTCTGCCTTCCAACTACTTGTTTCCTAAAGAATTTTTTTGAATTTTCTTGAATTCTACCACCAATCCAAAAATCCCTGCTGTGAACTTTTGCTAGACAAATCAAGTTCTATTAAGTTTTCCAGCCTTGATAAGGCATCCCAAGGAATTGACCCATAAATATGATTCCCATTCAACGTTAGTGAAGTCAAGTTTCATGGGAACACTCTGGGTAATATTCCAATAAGCTTGTTGAAGGATAAATCTACAGACACTAAATGAGCTTGTACAAGAGTAATCTTCAGTAATTCATAAATTCTTAGATTCAACATCTATTAATTTAAGAAACTAAGCATACTCTAAATAACAAGTTTGGCTTTCTAACATTGAATGAACTTACAAGTTGAATTGCAAGTTGTATGCATGACTAATAATTGAATTGGTGATATCATAATTAGAGTTATTTTAATAACTAAAGGTAATTGGAAAACAAGGATCCTTTGATAAGATGATTGCATTTTGCTTATCACTTACTCTTATCTAGAGTCATTAACTAATTATTATAGCCAAACTGCTTATTTGAGAAACACAAATAGGATTCCATCACTAAGAATTCAAATAGGCATATAGCTTAAAATTCCTTATCAAGAGTGAATATACTAACTATGCAATATAAATAGCATTGAGGATGAAAACCACATGTTTTTTTTTAAACAATGTTCTGTAATGTAAGCATATTATATATAATTAGGGTATTACAAAAATACTCATAGCACGTACATTTCTACTATCTAGTAGATCTAAAGGGTTTATAAATGTAATAAAATTTCAGTTTTTAATTTTCTAGTCTTCATATAGACATATTGGAAATATGTTGAAGTGTTGCATCCAAACAACTTTAACAAAGTTCAAATTAGGAATTGTTTTTCTAATGTTGATTTATAGTTATTTAGCTTGTATGATTAATTTGTGTCCTAATCACTATACTACACCCCTAAGCCAAGATAAATGCATATTGTAATAGTGAACATTATGAAAAAAAGAATTAAGCAAACTATAAAAATAACTTAACCAAGTTTCATATTCATCTCTGATGTGGAAACCCTTGCTAAGGTATCCTCCAAAAACAACTCCCAATATTAGCACTCAAATGTTGTGGAAAGTGGATAAGGGCTTCCACATTAGGGATAGATATAGATAAAGAAGAAAATCCAATGATAAACATGTTAGATGGTAAAATAAGGAAAATCAACATTGCCTACCTCTAAAAAACAAGATGAAGAAAGGAAAAAGCTTGAGATTTCGACAAAGGCTACAAACTTTTCTACTTAGAAAAAGAAAATCAACCCAAGGAAGTGGCATCATCTTTGATCAATTTGTTAAAGATAAGATGGTACAAGTATACCACCATAGCGATAGTATTATGGATATAAAACTTATATTTGATAATAAGATCATCAACATTATCAATGTAAATGCTCCAAAATTTGACCTAACAAATTCGATCAAGAAAAGTGTTTGAGATTCAATGGATTTTGTGATTTAAGGAACTTTCAAACAAAAAAGCATATTTATTGGGAGGGATTTAATGGTTATGTTGGATCTATGAAGATTATATATGATAAGATTCACGAAGGACACGAACTTGGAAAGTGAGATGAGATGGAATATTTGCTACTACAAGTTGTAAGTGCCTACAACTTTGGCTATTGAAATGGTGGTATCTTGAATGTTCTAAATTTTCTACATGTACTTGCACCTTAAATCAATGTATACAATGCATGGAAGTCATTTATTTTAACTACTCTATGTTAATTTTCAAGGAAAGATCTTTGATGTCCAATTTCATATCTATTATACTCAACTAGGCTCTTCCCATAATAATTGAAAATTCTTCCCTGTTACCTCCTATGTGAATCACCAAGGAATCTATACGATAAGACCACCCACTTATAGTGAACACAACATCATCAACCTATCTTAGTGGTATAATAACAACCTTATCTATAATCACTAACTTGATATTGCTCTTCTTCAGTGTGGGTAGGTCATAGGCTTTGTACATTTCCTATAAAATGATGTTTAACGTTGAACCTAAGTTTAGTAGAGCTTTGCATAGTGGATTTCCTGCTAAGATTGGTTATCTTTTATAGAAGAATGTCAACTTTGATTTGGACTCTACATGAGTAAGGACTACTATTTTAATAGTGGTGTTAGCATTTGTTTGTCCTATTGGATGAATTTGTTAATCACATGGAGGCATTTGAATGTTGTTACCCTTTGTTGCTCTCTTACTTAGATGAAGTGATGGGTTCACTAGGATAATCCATAAGGCTTGAAAGTCATAGTGAAAAAAGGGCATTTCCTGTGTTAATGTTTAAAACTACTAGCACCATTATCCATATGTATGTATGCTACAGGTGGCAATTTTTATGATTTCATACAAACATTTGCTGCAAATTAGTCAACTATCATTTTACATTATTCCTACCACCTTTTACATTTCCACCTACAATTGCCTACTTTCTCTGACTTTGTTTCTCCAAGGACTTATGAAAGCAAAGAAGAAAACTGGAAACTGAATGATTTCAAGCCAGAGAACTGGAAACTGAATGAAAAATTGATTACCAATGAGTCACCAACAATTCCGACGTTGGTCTGTTGCAGCATCATTTACGTGGTTTTAAGCTACTATGCTGATATCTGCACGAGACTGCCAGAGAGTCTTAGATGCTTTATTCCGAAATCTACAGAATCCTATCAATGAAGAAAAATTTCTGCATATTTTAGTGGATAATGTGCTGCGGAAAATTCCAACAGTTATGTGCATTTTCTAGACAAAAACTTTTACGAAACTTTGAGACCCAAATCCATATTGATAGTGAATAGCGGGTTGAAGAAGGTATCAAATGATCATCAACCTACATAACAGATTTAACAACATGAGGATCTGACCATAATGTATATGAATCACAGGTAGCACACAAACATCTTTGTTTTCTAACACCATCTAAAAAAGAAATCAGGTTTTTGTCTCTTGATGGAATATTCAACAATTGGCGTCAATGCCTTACCGAGCAAATCTGTGGCTAGATCCATGACTATTATGAATGGTGGTATACCACTTTGGACTTTGACCATTTGGAAAAATTTATCAAATCCAATTTGACTGAACATTTAATTTGTCAAGTGTGGATAGACCCTGGGCAGCAGAAAAAAGTATCAAATCCAATTTGACTCTTACAAGTCATAGAGCAATTAGTCCATGCTCTACTTATAGCTTGGGTCTACCTCAACAAACCTAACCAATGATAGGTAGCTCAAGCGGTTAGATCATTGTAACAAACATAGCTAGTGATAATTAGCTAAAGCAATTAGTGGGCAAGAGGTTTCTAGTTCGAATCACACTTAAGGTATCATTATACTTCCTAATAATTCTTCTAAATGGTCATTCTTTGAGGTTCCAAACAAGCCTAAAGCCAAACAGTTTACACATACCCCTTTATGTGAAATGAATGAAATTGTTGAAGCTTGCAATGACATGTTCCTAAGAATAGAGTAACGTTGTTTCCATTGCAAGTATGTAGTGCTATGAAGCTTGTATATGAATGTGAAAGTGGAGAGAACACTATACGTGCGCAGAGAATAGCCACTTATAATAAGGGCTTTCATATAACTACCTCATGATAAATGACCGATGTTGTGCCTATTGTATATATTTTAAGAATTGGTATGAATATTTCTATCTATGGTTAAAACAATAATTTTTGTTCCAAAAATATAGAATCTATGCCTTGTGATAACCGTTATCCCATCATTTTGATAGCTGATTTTGGTGAAGCAAACTAGAGAGAAATACCAGGAAAATATAATTTTAAGGGTTTATTAAAAGGAAAAAATAATTCATATGTAAACTTAAATATTTCATCTTCAGGATCAAGGCATCAGAACATGTCAATCCTTTAACTTCCAAATGAAAATTTGGAAGAAAATAATGAACCCCATGTTGAATGTTTTGACAAACAGATATTTTAGATCATATAATATCAATGCACATCAACATCCTTCTTTGATTGATCCCTGCAAGAAGATTTGTTATATAAAAAATTTAAATATAAAACCTATCACTTAATAAAAGAATTGAACCTTCCAGTAATTAAAATGCATTAAGGATCTAGCTCTTCATTGAGGAAAATGGCAAAAGATAACTCATGTAACTATCCCCATTTTGCTGGGACAAGGCAAAGAAGATTATGAGTAATTAAAATGAAGGGCCTAATATAATGAAACATATTTTATTTAAAAGGGTAACTTTGCAATGGCTAAAACTGAACTGTGTAATGAAAAACAGTTTACTTCATTTCAGAATCACTGACTACCAATAAAAGGCTATCTTAATACATATACATACCTTAATACATATACATACTAAAATGCTTAGCCTGAAAAAAGAAGTATTAAGAAAATGACAACTTTAAATTATTAGAATATTTCACAGAGCAAGGAACAAGCAACTCGTTTGTGATCCTATAAAAAAGAATAGAACATACCCACGAGCAGAAGCCCAGCGTGACAACTGATATAACTGCACAACTTCATTTGAGGCATGACATGCTAAAAGAAGATAATTGCGAGGCTGAACCATCCAAGCATATCTCATGAACAAGCCTGAGTATATACACATTGCTGCACATTCAGATAAACATAAGAAGCCAAAACAAAGTAGCTATGGTGTCAAAAACACCACCACTGGACATAAGAGTAATGAATCTGTGAGAAAAAGAATCAGTAACACTAAGAATTATTAAAGAAAGACTGATAAGTAAAAGTAAATGAACAAGTAGTCTGTTGCATGAATGTTCCCATCATTACAGTTAACATTTATCATTTTCTTCTTTACTCAATAAAATCCCTAGCTAATTCTGAAGTATATCCCTTTACAACATATAGTACACAGAACAGAACTGTTTTTATTACATCCTAAATCCCAGCGATCTGCAGTCATTAATTTTTATAAATCTCAGCATAACCCCTTGAGATTAAACTTGTGAAAAATGCAAATCACAGGCAACAAAGAAGTTAACGCTTGTATATTATGTAGTTTAAAAAATATATCTACAAATAATTAGTACTGCCAAAAATTTCACATCCCATACTCTCATTTGGCTTTGAGGGCCATTTCTTACATATTAATAGTTTTTCGCCTTCATTTTAATTTTTTTCCCACTTAGTGTTCCACATTGTCAAATGTCAGCTCAAATCAGTTGGCCTTGTTAGGAGAAGTGTTTTTTGCTTATACCCATTTGGATGCTAGACGTGGAAAACTTGGGCTATTTTGTCTAGTGATGAAGACATGTTTGTGTATAGAAAAGTATTGGCTGCTGAAGGCTAACATTTTATGAAGGCACAGCTAAATTTTGTATGTGATCTACCTACATTTCTTTGTTTTAATTCTTAAATACAACCCCAAAGTCTCTATAAAAAGATAACTTAAATTTTCAACAGTTAATCTACAAGCTCATGTGCTAGCCCTAGTGCTCAAACACTGAATTTTATAAATGAAAATGTCAGAATCAGTGTGAATTGGCAATAACTTAGTAAAAAACAGATAAGTGGTTAAGCTAATGATGAACTCAGCTTGGAAATATGTGAATAAATATCAATCCTGGTTATTGTTCATTTACAATTCAGCATATCAGTTATTGCTTGACATGCTTTTTGCAGCAGTTCGTTAGCATTTTTGTGTCCTACCAATGACTACCACATCAACATCCTTGTTCAAAGCTCTTACCCTATCAAGTCATCCTTCCTATCCTAACATATATTAGCAATAAATTGAAAGACTAATGAATCATTATTGATATTTTTAAATTAAAAATACCACGTCAAACAATTGAAATAAGCACTAACACCTTTAATTGAAACAACTGAAATATTAGCAAATGCAATATTGAAGATTAATAACATATTTTTATGCAATATTTTACATTGAGTACATTAAATATAGATGCAATTGTAAGATTGTAAATTTAATTGATTTGTTCTAAATATTACTTTGATAATTTTATTAAGGATATTTTCAAAATTCATNACATCTTTTCTATATCAAAAAATTTATGATAGTTTCCATCGTTCAGTTTCTTGTAAATGTTGCAGGAATGACACCAACACCAACGAATAGACAGGCCTGCATCTTGGAGTTTATGGCAGTAGCCCTTTTAACCATTGTTAAAATTTTTGGGAACATTGTTTTGACTTTTAAAAAATAATAAACCTTGTAAGATCTTTAAACATAATTAAAAATNAAAAAGATGTCGGTTACAACGTAGTAGATCTAGCAGCGTTTTATTAATCATATCAGTAAACCTTTAACCATCAAATCACTTAACCTGGAGCAGTAATTGAATCCGGGAGAAGATGATTACAGTCATAAAACCTAGGATACAGGGGTAACACAGCCATTATGGGTAAACCTTAGAAATACGGAGAGATCAGGGCTTGCATGTGCGAGAAGGATGATTACAGTCACAAGACGCAGGAGAGCAACAACGCATCCTGTAAGGGGCGGCGGGGGCCGGCTAGCAGTACCACTGTAATGGGGGCTAGCACTACCACTGTAACTATAGGTAAACCTGAAACAGAAGATAGCATAGATCCAGGAAAGCCACAACATTGCAGCAACTACTTTTTTCTTGTGAAAATTTTGTAGCTTCATTGCATTCAGAGGCTGAGGCGGACGATAATTCACGTAATGCGGACAACAGACATTGCAGTTGTTCTGCACAGTGTGCTTACGCAAATATCTAAGATCTCTATAAGAAACCCATCCTTTAACTTCTACCATTTTTGGTCCTTTTATACTAAGTTTCTGTAAGAAACTTCTCAGAAATTGTATATGGGTTCAAAAGACGCGTTACGCGTTTTCTCCACAATTCAAAGTGAACGCATTTTTCAGGTTTAGAACCTGTTGTTTTTGTCCTTTGGAAGAAACTTCTCAATCATTTTGTGCATGGACCCAGAAAATGCGTTACACAATTTTGACTTTCAATGTGAACGCGTTTTCCTGATTTAGAACCCGTAGTTTTCATCCTTTTGAAGAAACACAAGAATTTTCTTGGATAAACTTCCTAAAAATGAATGCAATCAGTTATTTTGAATCAAACCACATTGTGGTTTACAATATGCAATGGTACATGCTGAGCTCAGTTCATTTTAATTTTATACTTTAAAAAGAGATTTACGCTTATAATTTTATACTTTAAAAAGAGATTTACACTTATAGTCAAATACATAAGTTAGAACTTCATGGCTTACAGAATCAAATTTTGAAAATGTAATATCAGTAACTATGGTAAATCTCATATCATCATGGTCTACAATTTTGATTTGCAATAGCTCACAAGTTGTTAACCATAAAAATAATGTATATGATACTATTTTATAACTTTCATACTTCAAAATGAGCTCACGTGCATCTCACTTGTCTGCGTTAATAAGGGCAATAAATCTGCATCCTTTTTTGCCTACCATGGTTTCATCATGTTAATAACAATTATAACTCTGTTAAAAAGTCCTTTGAAATGTAGTAAATTTACATTATTTAGGTTAATGAATGTATGCTATTATTTTACTTATTCAACTAAAATTGTAGAGCTTATTCAGCCCAATTACTTTGCCTGCCAAATGAGTTTTTACAAATGGTAGTATACAATATCCATTTAAGGATAAAATTTAAAAACAAAAATTTTGCTAACACATTATAATTAATATGTATTATCTCCCCAATATGTTTTATAGGGGTAAATGGTGTCTCTTCCATAACTCTTAGTTAATATAGATTTCGTTCAATACAGATTTCACCATGATCAAAATCAACTTGTGGTCTGCTCATGATGAACTTTTCATACCAATTTCAAATTCCTTATTCAAATAATACTAAGAAGAGACTTCTATATGTAAGGATATTTGCTAATTCTGATTTTATTTTTCTGTATAAATTAATTTCAAGGTCTTTATTCAGATAAGACTTGCAAGCAGTGTTTCACCTGTTTCTAGGAGACTAGGAATCGGAAAAGTTGGGAGGTATCCTTAAATATCTTAAGGGATGCCATGGGTTTTTTAAAATGTCATGGGGATGCAACGGGTACATGAGAAAGAATAATTATACATAAGACATTCAGCTTTCACGGTATCAAAAGTTATGGATAAATTTGTTATTCTTGAGATATTTTAAACATCTGCAAATCATTTTGACAATATTTTAGAATAAAATAAAAAATTGTTATTGGTATCTTTTTTGCATTTTGATGCCAAAATATGCTAAACGTTCTACCTGCAGAACATTCGTAGACCAGGGACATTCCAAACATGATTTTTCCCTGCTTAATACTGCTTACAAAAAACTTTTATGTGTAACGATATTTGCTAATTCCTGTTTTATTTTCCGGTATAAATCCAAAATGGCGTCGATTTTCAACCGTCACTTCAACTATTACAAAACCCAGCTCATGTGACCTTTGCATATGGGGGGCAAGGTCAAAGAAGTCCGAGTCAGAGCACTGAACATTCTCAGTATGTAATTGTTGTAGCAGGCTTTGAAGGGGCCCGCTACTTCGTCAATTTCTGCGGCGGAACGTTAAAAATCATAGACGTAAGAAGCAGCTCTCTATTTATTTAGACACGCAACCTTGGCAACACGTGAGGGTAGGTGGAAGCCTTGGATTCCCATCAGGGTAGGTGGCAACCTGGTCCGCTGTCAATAAGATGATCTTCAAAGTTGCACCATAATCCAAGACTCTTCCAAGCATCTGATCCATCTCCTCTAGATCGTTAAATTCAGCAATGCAAGCCAGTGAGGCCAAATATTCTGCAACGTTTTGGATAAGTTGGACAATCCGATGGTAAACATGCTGCGTAGAAGTGTTGTATTATGGCATCTAATTTTGGTTGCCATTTCTCCTAACCCCTACACCTTGGGTCGTCACCAATGTTATATCTCTAGAATCCATATCAGCCATATCACAACTCAGCCAATGGACCTTACATTGAAGCAAGGTATCGATTGTATTATAATTTACTTATCCTTGCTCATATGTGACTGTGTTGTGTGTGCATATAGCAATCATACAACAATGGATTGGACCTGGAGGAAACACTTAAGATGGACTAGTGCTGGAACAATTGTGCAAGGCACAAGATTGATGGTGTGCGCATGGATGGACAAAGGAAGGCGCAATCTTGGCATCGCAGCAACACGTCTTCTCCTTTCTTTTCTCTCTGTTTCTTCTCTCTCGGTTGTCAAATAAGCCTAGATGTCAATTGTGTATAGTGTTCACTCTTGTAGTTATGAACACTAATGTTGCCATGTATTGTAATGTTGATTCGTTCACATTTCACCCCATTCACCATTAGTTGTCATTCAAGTCAATAATCCCATACCTTCCCAATATTTTGTAAGGAACTCGAGTACAAGTTTTCATTCAGTCATGGGGGTATGATGAGCCGCAATATCACATCCTGCCTCATCTTCTATAAATAAGAGGTGGCACCCTTTGTTCAAGGGAGTTAGCCTTAGACCCTTAGCCAGATTCTTCAAGTTTAGTCATTCCAGAGTTAGAATAATTTTTGTGTGCCCACAATAGCAGTCATAGAGTGAATGGATCTTTATTCGAGCAATTTGTACCTGAGCACACACATTTGTGTATGGCAATAAAGACGAACTTTATGATAAACCTTGCAGCATACAAATTAAGCTAATTACTAATTAATTATTATTGAATGTTTAATGCTTTCCTAGTTAATTAATATCTCTCTCAACCTTCGACCCTCTTAGTTAAGTACATTCAGTATGACCGCTTCGAGCATGCGTGTAGCACTTGGTAACCAAGTAACGATCAGTGTTTGGTAATCCTAGCAGCGTTGCACTGATTTAGGATGCGTACAGAAAGTGGGAACGGATATTGGTGTTAGGAACAATTAGAAACTAGTTAATGAATAGTTAAGATAAATTAGCCACTTAGTTCTCTCTCCCTCTACTGTATTAGCAGAAGATAGAAAAAGACAAAAGTTATAAAAATCATATACCTCAAGCTTACTTAACCATACAACTGTGACAATACAAGTAAGTTTGAGAAGACAACAATTGATTAACCCTAAGTGTTCCATTTAGGTGCGTAAGCACTTAGTCCTTGGAGTATGACCGGATCGTGCGTGAAGCGCTCATATTCATATGGTTGAGTGTAGGGGTACCTCGCCACTCATCATGTACAAAGATTCTATTTTACAAAAAAAAACAAAATATAAAGAAATGATTTTTCAAGTTGAAAGGGTTCATCTTATATAGAATTGATCAACCTTTTGTCCCATATCCCTCTTCCAATATTACCATAGCTTCTATGGACTCTCTACATCAAAATGCAAGAGGAGTCATAACCCCTTAAATAGCAAAAGGTATTATATTTTCCTCTTCATGGAGCACAAAGTTTTTGGGGTAAAGTCTCAGGATACAAGCTAAACAAAGGTTTTTAATAGAATATTCAAAATGTTTTGAACTTTGGAAATGTCAAAAAAATTTTCTTTGAATTATTGTCTGTAATTTCAATAATCACTTCTTCATACAATCTTTGAATTGTAATGAAATGTGAAGGGAGGCCAATTTTATGCAAGTGCAACCATAGTTTTGTACAAATCACTGAATCATTTTAGTAGGCATTCTTGCAAACTCTATGTAGTGTCTAAGAATAACTAAATGATCAATAGTGGAGTGATGTTGTTTGCTTAACATCTTGCCCTAACTTGGTTACTTTTAGCCCAATAATTGATTCTCTTTTCTAGCATTGTGCCCAACAACTTAGCAAAAATATTTCTCACAATAATCATTTAATAATCGTTCAAATTATTTTTATCCCCCTTTTTATATAATAAGATAGCTTTAGTAATTTTCCAATGTCAATTATATAGAACATATAATCATTGTTGGTATGGCTTCTATAAGCACCATCATGAAAAACACACTTGTATTCTATGTCCTAATGGGTCAAGGTGATACTCAAACAAAAACGTGTAGACTTTGAAGTTCATACCTCTAGAGCTTTCTATAAATTAGTCTCCATGGCCATCTCTCATTGTGACACATGTGCACTATCAATTTGTAAGATTGTAATATGACACATGTGCACTATCAATTTTATTATAAAATTAATATAAAAAGTGAAATTTAGTATTCCAAATACATTCGTCTCCTAAACCCACCTTAGGCTTATAAACTCATTTTAAAATATCCTTAATCCTCATTTCAAATTGCAAATTTTTCTAATGCACTGTCCAAACAATCATTTGTCATGCAAGCTCGGCTCTTACATTTTTGTTGTGTAATATTATAGCCTTGTATTACCAAAGTAAGAATTTCAGTTCCAAAACCTATTTCCTAATTTAAGATTCTTTGCTCCACAAGTATGATTATTGATTTTATAATTTCTTCGGGTGGACACTTCCGCAGTAAGACGGGGGGTGGGGGGGGGGTGGGGGACAAGTGTTATTCGGAATGACTGGCCTCTTTATTGGATGTTGCTTACGTGCAGAGACACGTAACATAGCAAGAAACAGAGGTCCGATTTTGAAGTGTCGATTTCCTTGTCATAGTTGACTTCAAATGGAATGAAATTATAAACAGAGAAGCAATGCTGTTTTACAAGATTAAATGAACAAGGTGCAACAAGATGTTCCCTC
>MNCI01004368.1:10015-31639 GCA_015680685.1 Gnetum montanum
GCTACTCCTGAAGACAGTGGAAAATAATATTAACTAAACTAAGCTAGGAGGAAAAGGGTAAGAAAATCTAATTTAGCCTAAGTGCGACAAGCAACCAATTCCTTGATCAACCGTACACATCTTGGACCTTGTGCACGACTACCACTAGGATTACCAAGTGTAGATCATAGGTACGCCACTGGGATTACCAAGCGCAGATCCCAGATACGCCACTTGGTTACCAAGCGTAAATCCTGGATATGCCACTGGGCTACCAAGTAGTCACACTTAAATGCTCATAATCAAGTCGTACTCATTCCACGTTCTAGGAGTTCCGCGAACAAAGTGACTGCTGCTATGATGAAGTAATATCAATCTTTATTGCTGGTCATGTGCGTGTCCAAGTATGGCACACTCAAATAAAGACACCATACAATTACATTCACTACACTGTGGGCAGACACGGGAAAAATAATCTAACTTTGGAGGGATCAAACTGCCAGAGCTTCGCTACTCTAAAACTGGGATCCCCAAACAAGGGAATGCTGCCTCTTATTTATAGAAATTGTGGCAGACTGTGATATCGTGTACGCGATATCATAGAGAAGATGCGATATCACGGGGGATGCGATATCGCGGCGGATGCAATATCGCAGCCTATGCGAATTGCGTCTCATCATACCCCCACGACTAAATAAAAACTCGTCCTCAAGTTACAAGGAGAATAAGCTTCATTGATTACATAGTGGATAAGTATGGGATTATTAATTGGAAAAAGAAATGGACTAATGTCATAGTGTGGGGAGACACAACACAGAAAAAAATGCTACACTACAAAAAATGGAACTCATGTAGTTCCTAGTGGCGGTGGCTCCTCCATGGGTGCTTTCCCTTTGTCACGTGCTCCAAGCTTCGAAGGTTGACGATGCTGAAGAATGGCCTGGAGCTTTTCTTCTTTGGTCTGAGGATCTTGTGCCGTCCATGCTAATGTTCTGATGTTTGATGGAGTCGACACTTCCCACGAACAGGGTAGTTGCCGGAACATCTGATTAGCTTTGACATAGCATGCTGCAAACACCTGTCATTCCTTTTCATAGGCTTTGGCTTTGTCTTTATATTCATGAAGCTCTGTTAGCCATCGAGCCAAGTCAGTTGCAACATCTTTCTGTCCCTGGTAGCTTTCTTTTACCACTACAAGTTCAGAATTTGTGACATCTAGTTTCTTAGCCAACTTCTTGCGCTCTGCAAGTTCTACTTCATATTTGATATGGGTGGAAGCTACTTGCTGCTTGAGCTCTGACCTTGGGCATCCTGCTGTTAACATGGTTAGGTTGGCATATCTAAGGTTTGCCAACTCTATGTATTCGATCAAGTCTTGGATCTGCAGGTCTCGGTTCTTAATTTCTGCTTGGTGGGTGAAGGCGTAAGTGTCCAATATGGCCCNGAGAAAATCGAACCCTCTCAATGGAGGAGGTACACGCTATTTGCCAAAAATCAGCCATCGAGATAAGCGCGTGGCAGAATGAGGCTAAACGACACGAGAAGCTGAAGGAGCATTTCTGTGATCAGGTAGGAATGTACAAACAAATCCTGGAGAAGGAGATCCATATAGCCNAAGACCTTGAGTGCCTTAAGATGCTCATGAGTTTGCACTTGTGCGGTGGAGGCATCCCAAGTGGCTGTCTCCTTTTCTTCTGCCACCTTCTTATTTTTTGCAATTAGCTTTGTTAATTGCTCGGTTCTAAAATTTTTTAGTTGGTCTATAGGAACAAATTACAAAGGATCCTACTGTGCTGCTTGTAAGGCTACGAGCTGCTCTTGTAGTTTTTGCACTTCAGCTTCAGCATGCTCGGTCCTTACTTCGGATATGACCAGCTTCCCCTTTGTGAAAATGAGGTTTGATTGAATCACCGTTACATCCTAGGGGATGTCAAATAGAGACATCAAAACTTGCTCTGTTTGTAGCAATCGATCTAGCGCATCTTCATGTTCTGCAGGAGTCATTGAGGTTTCAGCAAGAGTTTGAGCATCCCATGCTCTTGAAAGATCTACCGGTGGCACAACAGGTACGTTAAAGGATTCTTTGATATGGTTAGCGACCACTTCAGTAGCTTCCACGGCATCCTGATGTTGCATGACCACTACAGTGGCACCTGCACCAGTCTCTAACTGCACTTGAAAAGATGCCGCGTTTCCAAAGATCTGTTGTGACCATATGCTTTCCCCTCCTCCTGTTTGGATGGATAATTCACCCCTTGTGTGATCTAATGAAATAGTAGGCTGGTCGGCATCATCTATGACGTGGAAAAGGTTTGCGTCATCATGACTTCCCTAACTAACCGTCTCGGTGATGGCCCTAAGATGGCTCATCGATGCTTTGTACTCTTGCGGCAGTGGCGACTGATCCTGGCCTATGCTGGGTCCTGCTTCTTATTGTTGGCTGGAACTTGTGGTTGGAGGTTGACTGGGTCCTACAAGTTGAGTTGCAGGTGATCCAATCATCTATTCTTCTTCTTCATCTAGTCCTAGCTCTTCGCCAGTGCTCTTTCTTGGAGCTGGCTCCTTTAACAACTTAGCATAAGAAGCATTCTAGGCCTTTTAGAGGACGTCATTTGTGTATCCCCGAATACCAACCCGTCTGCACAATTTTCTAATAAGGCAGGAAAAAGGAAGTGCCATCTTTCCTGACTTTCATTCTTCAAATCACCTTAGGATCTTCATCAAATATAGATGGGGAAGGTTAGCGTTAACTTTTCCCATCAACACTGCACATCCTCTTGCCCCATATGTAGATATTCTTTTCAAACCTTTTGTGGGGAAGAGGTGATAGGTTCCAATTTTGAAATAAACCTGCTCTTCCATCATCAATTCTCCAAAAGTTTTATCTCTGCCATAAGCCTTCTCTAACCAATCCTTTCGCACATCAGGGTCCGATTGGGTAGATAATCGAGCAACATGGGGGCCTGAATTTGGAAGGTTTAACACTTCAAAAATTACCTATGCAGAAAAGTCTACTGTCACACCATAAATGTTAACCGTGGTGCCTTGCTCCTTGTTGTGCCAGAACAGGTACGTTTCACCTAAGTACCAGGCACCACACTCAGAGAGGACATGCCATAAGGGAGACCCTTTAAGGTGATCCCTAACAGCCTCAGGAGCATACTCTGCAAAAGGTTCGAAGTTAAGCTGCACAATCACCGCAGCAACTATGGACTTCGTATGGATAGCTTGAACACATTCCGGGGGCAACGTGAGTTGTTGTCCAGGTTTAGGCGCAGCAGCAGCTCCTCTTTCTGCTTGCTCGAACCATCTGGTAGGAGGTTCTTCTTGATGGATGTTGAATGATTGCCCCTCTTGTTCTGCATGTTTTCTGGCAAGGACCCATCTTCCACCTCTCCGAGGTTGTTTTACTTCACTTTGAATAGGACCCTCTCACTGTGCATGTTTCGGGGCCATCTGCAATCACACGGCCAAACATTAGTAAGTTTGTTTTTCAATTCAAGTTATACCTTACTACATGCCTTTAATTAAAGATCTTATGTTATTGTGTGATTGTGCCCGAAAATTATAATAATGGGTCCTATGACTTAGGTGGGTTTCATTTTAATCTCCCGATGTACCTAAGGTCATATGATTTTTGGCACAATTTTTCTAAGTGTTAGTGTTAATTACCCTAATTGATGTCCTTTGGATGATGATAAATTTAAAAAAATGTTAGGCACTTTTCAGCAAGTTTCACTCCCCCCACGACTAAACTAAACACTACGGGTTCAAGCAGGTTCAAACGGAATTAAAATTGGAGCACCAGTGAGCGAGATATGAGTGAAAAAGCGAGGGTCACGCAATCGCAAGTCGTAGAGAAAAATTTCAAAAATTCCCCTCGTGTAAATGGAAAAATGATGCTAAGTGTTGCGGTGATGGTTCCTATTTATAAGTAAATAGGACGTGATATTGCGTACGGTACATCATGTACACAATATCACATGGGATGCAATATCACGTATGCGATATCTCGTCCCTAGTGATGTGGGACACATGGAAAATACCGAATTTTTAAGGATGTTCTTGAAATTAATGGTGTAAAATGAGGACATGGGCAAGTATGGAGATATCCTAGGGTAATTGCATTAATTTGAGAGGCACTCGTAATGATAATGATGTGAATTTAGCAATTAAAAATTTGGCGGTTATGAAGAAAAGGGAATGTAATGGTACATTGGAACATAGGAATGATAGAGGGATAATAATAGCGAAAGAAAAATATAAAAATTAAGCTGAGGGTAAGAAATTGTGTGTTTGAACTAGAGAATTAGTAAAGATTACAAAAAATTACACAAGTGGGTCCTCCCCAAAGCAGGTTTCAACCTATTATGCCCTTGTGTAACCACACTTAAAGTGTCTGTGGGAACTAGAAGGGTTAAATGTAATCTGCACTAACTCCACAAAACACACACATGTAAATATCACCGAAATGAGATGAAAATTCTATGCTACACGAGACACGAGCTACAATTACATGAACAGTGAGATGAGGTGAAGTATAGAAAGGGATCATAGAGATTGGGACGTGAGGTGACTAACCCAGGGCACAATGAATCCTGCGTGTAAAGCATGATTAATGTGTCATTAACCCATCGTTCTAAGATCAGGACCAAGTCCATCCTTCTAATCAGTGACATCGCATTGTTTCATCCCATGGTGAACAACTATGAGAGTACCATAACAACAAGGCGTACGATCACTTGACGTTTAGTACAAGGGAGGAGTGATTTTTGTTTTATGGAACTTCTTTTTCTTTTCTTCTTCTTTTTCTCTTTTTTTTTTCACTTTACTGAATCCAGAGAAGCCGCCAACCATTAGGCATGGGTGCATGTCTTTCTAGTGGGACCCCCTTGAACAGCTTTTGAATTTTGAGTGCCCTTTTGATTACCCTTACTCCCATTCTTCATTAGATCTACAAGGATCTTAGTACAACCATATTGCATGATAACTCCCACAGATGTCACCAAAGAGAATCCACAAGTCCCCTTGATGTCACACCCTAATCATTCCCTCTTGGTCCATCCTTCTTCATTTTGGGTACAATAACACAAAATTAATTTTAAGTTTTAGAAATTTCAAGAATATCACTGTACCCTCGAACAGAACCTCTTTATTTATAGAGTGGATGAGTGGGTGTAATGGGCTCACTGTTCCAAATAATTGACCACTCATGACTTAATAACATAGAACACACCTCAACTAACGATCCACATGAGTGTTTTATTCGTAGATGAGATTACTCACAAAAACAGAAAAAGACAAACACACAGACACACAAAAAGATAAAAAGATAAAAAGATAAAAATATAAAACAAAAAGTTGAAAAATGAAAAATTGGAAAACAAAAAGTTGTAAAATCAAAGAAAATGAAAAATATTTATTAACCTTGCTTGTTATTGAAATGGGGGGTATCTCCCATATCTAAACGGTTGAGTATGGAAAGGATTAATAAATGGGAAATAAGGATCCTTGCATGTTAAAAGTATTGGAATCGGTCCATAGTTATCCCTTTGGATTTCACACACTTCATAATAAGCATAGTGGGGCACTTCATACGATGTAGTTCCCAGATAACGAGTTGACCCACTATGATATTTAGGACCGTTAGATGGTATGCAAGGATTGGGCTGATGCCTCCCATGGTTATGTTCATTGGGTCGTATGTTTGTTTGAGTGTAAGTTGGTGGCCCTGATGAAGTTACATGAGGCGTTGAGTTCGAAGGTAAGGGTGCACCACATTGTTGTACTTGTGTTGGATTGGAAGATACAGTGGCCTCTGAATTATGTTGTCCCTTCCTACGACCGTGTTTAAGGAAAGGACGCCTTTGATGTTGAGGAGGCTTTTCACTACTGTTAGTAGCATTAGCACAAGTAGCATTTGTGGGTTGTTGCGATGGTGTAGGCACCTTAGGAATAGTTGGTGGAACTGTGGAAGGAGGGAAAGGATGAGAATGTTGAAAGTTAGGAGGAATATAAGGTGCATAAGGTGGTGGTTGTGTTGGAGGTATGGGCTGATAGTATTGTGGAGAATGGTATTGTGGTGAGATAGAGTATGTTGGCCCAGTTGAAGAAACAGGGTGTTGAACGTGATAACCATTTAGATTCGGATAATATGAAGGGTGCCTCCAGTCTAAGGGTGGATTCCCCCATGACTGGGATTGTTGCCACTATGATTGAACACAGTATCTCTGTATGAACTCTGGATGTAATGTATTTTCCCAATGCTCATGTAGATGTAACAATATTGGGCATTGGCCCTTGGGGTGTTCATACAGGCATATGTTGCATTCATATGTATGATTAGTAGTTGAGAACTTATTCCCTTTATTCTTTTTCTCCGAAAGTCTAATGTTTTGTCCTGCTTCTTGGGTTGTCAAAACTCTATCTCCAATGATGTTGATATATTCTCCACACTTTTGATTTATCCATTCGAACATCTTATTGATCTTTGCCTCGGCTTCTTCTAACGATTGTTGTATTGGCAAAGATGATGTTTCCACCTTGAGATTTGTTGATCTCTCCTTGTTATGATCAAGGACTTTTGTTAAGTTGTGATTTTGGTCCCGTTGATGTTTTTCAACACTCTCCCATGTAGCTATTTCTCCTTCTTCTTTTGCTACCCGCTTAATAAGCTCTTGGATTTGATGGGTTCGTAGTTCATATAGTTGACCGTGGGCATACGTTCCTAAGGTCTCTCTTATTTGATTACGTAGCCCATCAATGATATGGTACATTAGCCTTTCCTCGAAAAACCCATGTCCTGGATAGTTGTTTAACAGTGCGTAATATCTTTCTAAGGCCATGTCCAAGGGTTCATGTTTTGCTTGTTTCCATCCTTGGATT
Source organism: Gnetum montanum (assembly GCA_015680685.1). Classification (NCBI taxonomy): domain Eukaryota; kingdom Viridiplantae; phylum Streptophyta; class Gnetopsida; order Gnetales; family Gnetaceae; genus Gnetum; species Gnetum montanum. Next base: position 16,880 of record MNCI01004368.1, read on the forward strand.
TGTTTCCTCAAGGCTGACACTCTTGCATAGGTTTGATATTTTTCGTTAAGGACTTCTACCATGGTTGACCAGCGTCATATCGAAGTTTGTTTTAACGATCTGTACCATACTTTTGCTTGGTCAACGAGTGTCACGGGAAAGAGCTTAAGTTTTTGCCACCCGTTATCAATGTTATTCCATGTGTAGGCATCGTAGAAGGCTAGTAAATGTTGATGCGAATCTAAGTCATAGCCTCCTGAAAATGTAGGAAAGTTGTTTAAATCGAGCCTAGGTAGATGGCTCTCTTTACGATGCCTACGTGAGATTTGAACAACCTCTTGTATTTGTGTTAAGCTTGTAGTGGCCAATGGGGGTTCATCATCATTGGGTAAGTTAGGCTTTCGTGTGTTGCGATGACGTTTTTTTCGTTCATGTTTATAAGAAACTCCCACTTCAGGTTGTATACTCTAATCTTCATCATCATATAGTTCATTGGTTCTGCAATGAACTTCGTTACTAAGTGTGACATTATTATCATCTTGTAGGAGAGGCATTGTTGTGTGTGAATTTATGTGACTTTTTATAATTACTTCTTTTTAAGAGATGTATCGTTAAGTCCTTTACAGTGACCTTGTATGATATAACTAACCTAGATAACTAGCACCATCCCTGGCAATGGCGCGAATGATGAGTGGCGAGGTACCCCTACACTCAACCATACGAAACGAGCATTGCACGCGCGATCTAGTCGAACTACGCAGTTGGACTAGTTGTGGCATCTAGATAGTTAGCCTTAGGTTGCAGTTCGCTATCTTCCCACCTAGACTAGTATTGCATTTGTCACGTATGGTTCAGTCCAGATGAGGTGTATGATGTGTTTTCTAATCTATGCTACTCCTGAAGGCAGTGGAAAATAATATTAACTAAACTAAGCTAGGAGGAAAAGGGTAAGAAAATTAATCTAGCCTAAGTGCGACGAGCAACCGATTCCTTGATCAACCATACAGATCTTGGACCTCGTGCACGACTACCACTAGGATTACCAAGCGTAGATCCTAGGTACGCCACTGGGATTAGCAAGCACAGATCCCAAATACACCACTGGGTTACCAAGCGTAGATCCTGGATACGCCACTAGGCTACCAAGTAGTCACACTTAAATGCTCGTAATCAAGTCGTACTCGTTCCGTGTTCTAGGAGTTTTAGGGTGAGAGAGAGAGAAAACAGTAAATAACATTAAATAAATAAACAAATAAATCCATAACAAAGTGACTGCTGCAATGATGAAGTAATCTTGATCTTTATTGCCGATCATGTGCGTGTCCAAGTACGGCACACTCGAATAAAGACACAGTACAATTACATTCACCACACTGTGGGCAGACACGGGAAAAATAATCTAACTCTAGAGGGATCAAACTGCCAGAGCTTTGCTACTCTAAAACTGGGATCCCAAAACAAGGGAATGCCACCTCTTATTTATAGACATTGCGGTGGACTGCGATATCACGTACGTGATATTGTAGGGAAGACGCGATATTGTGTGTGATATTGCAGGGGATGCGATATCGCGGCGGACGCGATATTGCATACACGATATCGCGGCCTATGCGAATCGCATCTCATCACTAGTAGTGCCACCACCAGTGATGTAAGGAGAGTTATCATGACAACCACAACAAAAGAGAGCTACAAAGGCAGTAAATATACAAGTGGAAGATCTCACTAACAATGCTAAGAACCAAACAAAGAAACATCCTTTCTTTAAGACAAGTTTGAAAAAGGTTGGTAGAATTAGAACTTCATCAGGACCATCTTATCATAAAAGAAATATTCTCACTGTTAACAAGCTTCTATCTTCATCAAGTCCAAATATTTAGATTGTCATGCTTATTGTAATCATTATAGAATGGATCAAGGCAGGACCACTCCCTGAGAACAGAATTGATCTAGGAATTCCTTTGATTATCTACGAATAGTTGGAAATTTACCATGCAAAGCTTTGTTAGACTTAAGTTTTGGGTGAATTTGATCTCTTACAAAACATATCAAGCATAAAGCCTACCACCATTAGAAGAGTGTAACATCAGGTTAGAGCTTGTAAATCAATCTGTCACCACTCCTTTGGGACAAATTGATGATGTAGTAACCACTGTCAATGGGTGGTTGATGGGACACGATATCGTGATCGTTGCGATATCGCATCCCTTGCGATATCGCGTCTTCCCCTGCGATATTGCAGTGCACCATCATATTTATAAATAAGAGGTGGCTCTCCCTTATTTTCTCATCTTAGGCTGAACAGTAGGGAAACTCTAGCAGATTGATCACTCCAGAGATAGAATATTTTCCATGTGCCCGCAATAGGAGTCCCAAAGTGAACGGATCTTTATTCGAGCAAACATTGTACCTGAACACAAGTTTGTGTACGACAATAAAGATGAGCTTTCCAGATAAATCTTGTAGCGCATGGAATAGGATTTTATTATTGTCATTTATTACTTGTTATTTATTATTTATCATTTATTACATGTTATTTACTATTTTCCTCCTCAACCCTTCTCTCCTAGTTAAGTGCCTCAGTATAACCACTTCAAGCACGTGCGTTACGCATGGTGATCCCAGCAACAATTAGCGTTTAGTAACAACGGTTGCATCGGTTCAGGGTGTGTACGGTAAGTGGGAACAGATGTTGACGCTAGGTTAATTTAGACTTAGTTTATTAGTTAGAGTTAGTAATTAGTCTTCTCAACCCTTCACCTCAATAGCACAGGACATAAAACATAAAAACTATAAAAATCATATACCTCAGACTTACTTAACCATACATCGTGACAACTACAAGTGAGTTTGGGAAGACAATGAATGATTAACCCTAAGTGTTCCATGGGGTGTGTAGGCACTTAGTGTGCATAGTTCGACCCAATCGTGCATGCTATGCTTGTATTCATATGGTTGAGTGTAGGGGTACCTCGCCACTCATCAGTGGTCCTATCCAACCTACTTTCTAGTAATTGATGTGAAATATGTTGATAAGGAATCCCCAATAATTATGGGGAGGGCATGGCTTAGCACAATTGACACTAAGGTAAGTATGAGAGATTTATCGATTGACATTTCTAAGAAAGATGCACATGGAGCCATACACATGTAGCGAATTCCATGCATAACTATTAAAGTAAATGGTGCAATAGTGGACTAATACTCTAGAATGTCAACACAATTACTATTCTAGTCCACATCAACAATAATAAATAACCAATGTATGCAACCAAAAGGGCAGAGATCACAAAACCAAAAGACACCCCATGGCCAGTAACTGAGAACCTTAATCTATCTAATACATGCATGGAAACATTTGAAACACTTACTAATTCCCAAACTAAGAAAATGACTTCAACTGAGAGCCTTAAAATGAAACCATTAACTCATAATCATACACTAAAAGGGAAAGAGAATAAGGATTTAGATGATCAGAACTCCACTACTATCAAAATTACAAGGGATAATGATGGAAAAGATACATCACTAAAGATGGTAGGTGAATCACCTACAGTGTATGACTTGAGAGATTTAGGGAGAATTTTCCAAACACTCACCCATGAGATTAGTCATGGGGGAGATAGTTTACTTTGACTTCAGAATTAATAAGTGATTTTTCTATTTTTTTTACAATTCTTTTCATTTTTTACATTCTTTGACATTTTTCATTCTTTATACTTTTTCATAATTTTTTTTATCTTTTCCATTTCTTTCATACCTTGGTTTTAAACCCTTTGTAAATAATTTTGATTGTTAATAAAACACATTCAAATGAAGGTAAGATGTAGCCCAACAAGGTGAAGATTTCTCTATGTTAGCAAGTCATTAGAGATTGATTATTTGCACAGTGAGCCCACATCATCCATCCATCCATTCCATTAATAAGAGGTTCTTACCATGGCCATAATGATATCCTTTCCATCATCAAACTAAGAATAAACTTGTGATCATTATTCCTGGACATAAAAGTGAAGAACCAAGTGGGAATGAAAAGGGTGTGACATCAAGGGAACTTGTAGATTGTTTTTGAATTATCATTTTAAGTTCTATCATGTTACTAAGGTTGTATTATATCCTTGTAGATATAACAAAGAATGAAACTAAGAGTAAAATTATTCCTACCTTAAAAGGTTGACACAGTTAAAAAAAATAAAAAGCACAAAATAAATTTCTAGGGTTCCCACTGGAAAGACATGTTACCCATGCTTGAAGGTAGGTGGCTTCTTAGAAATATAAAAATAAAAATGAAGTACCATAACTAAAACTCCTCCCTTGGACAATACACCAAGTGACAATACTTCTTGTAACATTGGTAGTCTTATGATTGTAATTCTAAGAGATGAAACAATGCAATGTCACTAGAAGGTGGTTTGGATTTGGTTTGAATCTTGGATAGAAAGGCTAATGATTATCTCAACCACTAATACAACATAAGAATTCATTATGCCTATGGTAAGACACCTCACATCCTAATTTTTATATCCCTTCTAAGTCCATTTCATCTCACTATTTGAATAATCATAATTTATGATTTTATGTAACATAGAGTTATTTCCCCAATTTGGTGGTACTAACATGTGTGTTTTACTAAACGAGTATGCATTATATTCAACTCCTTAAGTGCCTAAGGACACTTTTAGGTGTGGTTATANGAGTATGCACTATATTCAACTCCTTAAGTGCCTAAGGACACTTTTAGGTGTGGTTATACAAGGACACTAAGGGTTGGGCCTTGCTTTGGGGAGGACCCACTTGTATAACTGTTGTATCATAGACCTACCAAGCAACTCCACATCATCTTGAGCCTTCTAATTCTAATAAATGATAATAAACACTTCCCATATCATTCATACTCTTTGTTCTAATGACACAACACAATTATCTATCTCATTTATTTCATCAACACCTCATACACTTTCATAGCCTGAGATTCCTTAATCATAGATTTTCAATGCTTTTTTTTCACAACTGAAGCATCATCTCCATGTCAAGACCCTTTCAACATTGTTGAGCAGCAAGGTACCCTTACATCCAACCATACAAATCACAAGTGTTCACACACGATCTAGTTGAATTTTGTGGATGGGACTAGTTGTGTATCTAAATTATTATGCCTTAATGTTTGTTGTCTTTTCACTTGGATTAGTCATAGCTTTGTCACGTATGGTTTAGTCTAGAGTGAGGCATATGATGATTGATGTTGTATGGCCCTAAGCTACTCCTAATGATAATAAAGAGATTAATTAATTAAGCTAATTAATAATGGAAAGTAAAGTCTAAACTAGCCTATGTGCGATGAGTATCTGTTCCTAATCATCCACACATGCCTTGGACTTTGTGTAACTACCACTAGGATTACCAAGCATATGTCACTAGGCATACTAAATGACACAATGTTGGGCTACCAAGTAATTACACTTAAGCGCTCGTGATTAGTCATACTCACCCCACTTAATGACAAGAATGATAAAGAGAAATAAATGGAAACACTAACTAAAGAAGATTGATGAGCGGTGGAAGGTATCCTTATGCCCAACCATATGAATCATGAAGTGTTCATGTGCAATTTGATTGAATTCCATGGACTCTATAGTTTCTGATGCACTAGTCTTCTAGGAAGTGAACCTTGCCCTAAGGTTGTTTGTTGTCTTCCCAATTACACTTGTGATACTCATAGTATGGTTAAGTGTAATTAAGACATGATTTTTATTGATTTGTGTTTTATGGTAGAGAGATGAAGTAATTTAATAACTAATTTAATTTTACTAACTAACTAATCTCTAACTAATCTTAACGTATGCATCTGGTCCCACTTTCCATACATGTCGTGAACCCACATATCCACTACTGGGTTGCCAAGTGTTACCCTATTGGGTACACCAAGCAATAATGCTACAGGGATTACCAAGCAAATACGTGTTTACACTTGAAGTTATCATACTTATGTATTTAATCTATTTAGATTATCTTGCTTAATTACCTCATTAGCTTAATTACTAGAAAACATTGAATAAATAAATAAAAGCATTAAATGCATGAGTAAAACATCTTAAACTATCCAGAATGCTACAAGGTTTATCAAGAAGCTCATCTTTATTGTTGTACACATTGGTGTGGTTCAGGTACAACAGTTCTTAAATAAAGATCCATACACTCAATGACTCCTGTTACGAGCACTCGGCAAAATATTATAACTTTGAAATGAACAAACTATAAGAGTTCTGCTACTACTATGACTTGAATCATCATAAACATGGTTGGCAGCTTGTAGTTATAGTTTTTGCTATAGTACTGTGTTGATAGGGCCTTGTGGATGTAGCAAATGCTACGTCAACATGGCCTTGTTGATAGGGTAACACCACATAAACGGGACCCTATTAATGAGGCCACGTCAATAGGGGCCTGTTGATGCAACACTTTGATGCTCATCATACCCCCACGACTAAATGGAAACTCAACCTTGAGTTCCATTAGAAAATTGGAAAGCTATGGGATTATTGGTTGACTTTTAACAAAACAAACTGACTTGACAAAACTAATTGCTTGAGTGTACAAATCAATAAATTACAAAAAATTATGGTGCTTATGACACAAAATTGAACACCATGACATGGCTACACAAAAAATTGGACAAGACATCCTCTGATGACATGAAGATGATGGAGAAGATCAAATAGTCCTAGGAAGTGGAGGCTCCTAAGGTTCTTAAGGACCTGTCCTGGCTCTAGGCATGTGCAGTAGTTGAGGTGGCTCTGGCTATCTTGTTGCGTCTAAAACCTTTACTGGAAAGTGAAAGGCATCAATCAATGCCTTCATCTTCTCCTCCTTACTCTAGGGATCATTCACAGTCCATGTAGCATCACCAATGTGGGCTGGAATAGGGACATTCCACGAACAGGGCATTATTGGGAACATTTCTTTTGCATTGATGAATTAAGCAGTGAACTGTTTGCGTTAGATATTGAACATCTTGACTACATTATGCAAACTCCTAGTAGTTGTTCATTCTCTTGGCCAGTTTCTCAGAAGTTGATCATTGATCTATGAATCGTGCCTTGGGAACTTTGAGTTCAACATTTGCCACCACAAGCTTTTGGTTGGTGTCCTTGTGATCCTCGAACTCAACTTGGTACAACAGGTATGAGCTAGTTTAGATTGTGGTAATTTAATAGTTAACATGGAAAAATTTGCATAATAGAGATTGGCAAGCTCTATGTACTCCATCATCTTCTCAATTTGCAACTCATTCATTTAGATTTTTGCTTTGTTGTAGGTGTCTATCCCATCAATGATGGGTTGCCACAATTCTTTTCCTTGCTGGAGTTGCTGGAGGGCTTTGTTCACTTTCACCTTTGCCAACTAAATGTGTTTTTTCATTCACTTCCTTTTGTACACCACCTGTTCTTTGTAATGGTCCTTGACTCTCTCAAATTTTAAAGCCTCCAATTTCTACATGGCTACCTTGATCATAGTTTTTTGGCAAAGGGCACGACCCTCATCCATGGAGAGATTTCTATTTTCTGTTGCTAATATAAATTTTGTGTTTGCTTTGGCCAGTTGCTCCTGCTGTTGATGGATGAAATCTATTAATTGCTGCTTATGTGCATCAACATCCCACAAACAATGACTTTCTACAGTCAATTGCACATTCTCCTAGTGTGTCTAATCCAAGGCCTTTTGAATTTTGTGTTGTGTGGCCTCTACCAAGGATCAGTAGAACATTGCTATCTCCATTGCACCCTCAACCCCTTTGAGTTTGGTGTGAAGTTGTTCCATAACTTCATCTTTTGTTAGTGTTAGGTTGAGGAATGTGGGGTCAGCAATCTAGGCTCTTAACTTAGAAACTTCTACAACCAAGCATTCATTCAGCTATTTAGCTATTTCAAGTTGCCCCTCTAATATGATGTTCTTCGCCCTTGCCTTAAGCGGCTCCGATTGGGTAGTAGTAATTATTCGGAAGGTCAAAGACATCTAGAAGTGATTGCCTAGTCCCATCAGTCAATCTAGTAGTTCTTCATGTTGTGCTACATTTATTCTACCACTTGTGGTCCTTGCAGACATCTACACATCCTTGAGTGCATTGATGTCTAGTGCAGATGTTGAAAGTACATTGAGCATTTCAGCAATTCGATTAGTAACTACTTCTATTGTTGTCTCCTGCACCTGGTGCTGCATCACCTAAACTATTACCTCCTCATCCTTCTCCAAACTTACTGAGAAGGTCACAACATTTCCAGAGATTTCTAGGAGTGGCTATTATTCTGTGAGAGATACTATGACCTCTTTGATGCTTGGATTTGAGCTCGTGGGTAGTTATGTTCTTTGGACTAAGAAGATGGATCCACCTCCACCAATCAAACTGATTGTTTGAGCCACCACATTGAGGTGACTCATTTCTAGTCTATAGATGGATGGGTCCCCATCGCTCATGCTTGCTCATTGCGCTTGTTCACTCAAGAGCCATTTTCTATATTCTTGCAACCATTGGGTAGTTGTAGTGATGTCTGGCATAGTTGTTTGAGTGGTAGGTGGAGGTGGTGGTCACTACTCCTCTTCTTAGATAGTCATGGAAGGCATCTTATCCTTCATCATTTTTTTCCAATTGGTGATTGAAATAGTCTTCACAACATCATTGGTGTAGCAGGCTATTCTTTCCCTTTAACAGAGTTTCTTGATGAGGCATGGAAAGGGGAGTGCCTTCCTTCCACATTTATTTTCTTTAAAGCATTTCTCCATATCTAGATAGATTAGTTGTGGAAGGTTGATAAGGAATCTCTCACTCAGAGCAGTGCATGCTTGATGGGACACGATATCGCATGCGATATTGCGATGCGTCATCATATCTATAAATAAGAGGCAGCTCTCCCTTGTTTTCCATCCTAGGCTTAGATCATAGTGAAACTCTGGTAGTTTGATCTCTCCAGAGATAGAATATTTTCCATGTGCCCACAGTAGGAACTCCAAAGTGAATGGATCTTTTTTCGAGCAAACATTGTACCTGGACACAAGTTTGTGTACGGTAATAAAGACGAACTTCTTGGATAAACCTTGTAGTGCATGGAATAGGCTAAATAGGACTTTTATTTACTGTTATTTATTGTTTATCATTTAAATGCTTTATTAGTTGTTAAATTGCTCTCAACCCTTCTCTCCTAGTTAAGTGCCTCAGTACGACCACTTCAAGCACATGTGTTACGTGTGGTGATCCTAGCAATGACTAGCGTTTAGTAACCACGGTTGCATTGGTTCAGGGTGTGAATGGTAAGTGGGAATAGATTGTGATGCTAGGTTAATTCAGACTTAGTTAGTTAGTTAGAGTTAGTAATTAGTCTCTTCAACCCTTCACCTCTCAGCATAGGAGATAAAACNAACATAAGAGATCATTCACATCGTTGGGAGCTTAAAAGAATCTTAGGGTTGATTAAACAAAAAAAATTAAATTATATAATAGTTAAATAACACACCGATAAGACACCATGTCTTCTTCTTCTTCTCATAAGAGCAATTCACCACCGAGGGATCATACAAAGAATAGTCGGCAATCAAAAACACATAACCTAAATCCCCTAGTTCCTCAACAATATAGGGTGGAATATACTCATCCCGATGAGTATATACCCAATTTTAGTTTTATCCTTCATCAGGATGAATAGATGCACTGGAGAGACTTGCAAGGTAACATAGTGTTACCTCTAAATCATGTCGTCCCCAACATGCTCCTTTGTGCTTTAGCACAGATCGGCATGACTCAGCTCTATGGTGAATACGTTGCGGAAGATTTTGACATGAGGGATTACCATCCCACAACTTTACAACGTATGAGGGACTCAAGGAAGGAGAGCCAACATACACATCCTAAGTGAAATTGGAGATGGTGAACCACTTATAATGGGTTCTCCATCCAATGATGTTCCCCCTCCTAACGATGGTGAGGAGGTTGGGTATCAGATGCTGCGATCCAAGCTCAGTCACATTAATCATGAAATGCACAAGGGGCTGTACACCACCTTGTTCTTGGGATTCCATTCCATTCTCTTCTCTCCATTATTCACCTCATTGCCGGTTGTATCATTAGTGTATATTTTGGTAGCTACATTGTTTTCTTTTTGGTAAATTATTATGGTTAAGACTTTAACTCTTGTTCCAAATGAAATTCCCAGAGCCTACGAACTCTTTGAATGTGGGTTTGTCAGGGCATTAAGAGCATGAGCCTACTTTGGGGAGGACCTACTGACATTCCTCTTTGATGCACCAGATAAATTCTTTTCCCTAACATTTTTGCAATATATTTTATTTTGTTCATTTCCATCTTGACGTCCATTTCATCGATGTCTTAGTTATCTCTTTTTCTCTATCTTTCTTATTCCTTTTCTTTCTCCATTCTAACACTACCGGAGGTTTGTGATTAGTCATGGGGGTATGGGGCCTAATTTTTTCGATTTTCTCCTAACCCCTACACCTTCGGTAGTCACCATTAATACATCTCCAAATTCGCAATCAACCATGCCACAACTCAGCCAATGGACTTACACCAAAGCAAGGTATCAATTGCATTGAAATTCATCTACCCTTGCTAATATAAGATTGTGTTGTGTGTGTAGATGGCAATCATACAACAATGGATTGGATCTGGAGGGAACACTTGGAATGGAGCGATGCTGAAACAACTATGCAAGGAGCAAGATCGATGGCACACTTATAGATGGACAATGAAAGACGCAATCTTGGCATTGGCAGTAGTGACACTTCTTTCTCTCTGTCTCTTTCTCAGTTGCCAAATGAGGCTTGATGTCAATGTAATGAGGTGTTCACCCTTATTGTCATGAACACCAGTTTTGTTATGTCTTGTAATGATGATCCATTCACATGTCATCCCATTAGTTCCATTCAGTTAATAATCCCATACCTTCCCAATATTTTGTAAGGAACTCGAGGATGAGTTTTCATTTAGTCATGGGGATATGATGGGATGCGATATCGCGTCATCCCCCATGATATCGCGGTGTGCTGTCATATCTATAAATAAGAGGCGGCTCTCCCTTGTTTTCCATCCTAGGCTTAGACCATAGTGAAACTCTAGCAGTTTGATCTCTCTAGAGATAGAATATTTTCCATGTGCCCGCAGTAGGAACTCCAAAGTGAATGGATCTTTATTCGAGCAAACATTGTACCTAAACACAAGTTTGTGTACGACAATAAATACGAACTTCTTGGATAAACCTTGTAGTGCATGGAATAGGCTAAATAGGAATTTTATTTACTATTATTTATTGTTTATCATTTAAATGCTTTATTAGTTGTTAAATCTCTCTCAACCCTTCTCTCCTAGTTAAGTGCCTCAGTATGACCGCTTCGAGCACGTGCATTACACGTGGTGATCCCAGCAACGACTAGCGTTTGGTAACCACAGTTGCATCGGTTCAGGGTGTGAGTGGTAAGTGGGAATGAATGCAGATGCTAGGTTAATTCAAACTTAGTTAGTTAGTTAGAGTTAGTAATTAGTCTCTTAAACCCTTCACCTCTCAACATAGGAGATAAAACATAAAAGACTATAAAAATCATATACCTCAGACTTACTTAACCATACACCATGACAAATACAAGTAAGTCTGGGAAGACAACGAATAATTAACCTTAGGTATTCCATGAGGTGTGTAGGCACTTAGTCTATGGAGTTCGACCGGATCACGCATGTTACGCTCGTATTCGTATGGTTGAGTGTAGGGGTACCTCACCACTCATCAATGCTCAAGCAAAGAAGGCGGTGATTTTGCTTAGCCTCATCATGGGATTGAGATGGAAGGCCATAATGTTGTAGTGAATCCTCTTTGTTGATGCAAGTGTGCCAAACTCCTTATGGTTGACACCATAGCATCATTGAATCCATTCTTTCTTTATGATGGGATCTCCTTGCATTAGGATCTCAATAAGATTTATCCCTATTTTAGATAACTTAAGTGTTGCAGTAATGGCTTGTGCTAAGTAGACATTAAGATGTCCTTAATTTTCACCATTGATTCGGGTTACCTATTATTCCAAAATAGAAATGTTTCTCTCATGTACCACTCCTCAATGGAATTGATGATTGGCCACATGGGAGAGGTCTTCAGCTGGTCCTACACTTCTATTGGCACATGCTCTAGGAAAGGGCCAAAATTTAGCTCTTGGAGCACTAATTTATGGACCTCTCATGATTTGATTTGATTCAAGAAAGCCTCTGTCAAGGTCACCTCAATATTTGCTAGCTATGCTGGTGCATCATCTTGATGGAAGTGTTCTATTGCTACTGTTGGTTCTAGAATATATTTGATAGATTCCACCTTTGCCTCTTCCTTAAGAGGACCTATGACATGGGTTGTGAGTGGTTCTTCTTAGGGTTGTTCTTGGCCTCATTTTGTTCTAGGCCATTTCTCCCTTGGTTAGGACGATCCTACTTCCTATCTTTTGGTGCCATTTACGATCATAATACATCCATGGATTAGTAGATATAATGTGTAACTTTAAATTTTTAAATACCTTCTTTCATTAGTTAGTTACACTTTGGCTAAGGTTGGACCTGGTAGATTGATTATTTTATTAATTATTAATTATAATTGTGACTGGAGCTTGTTGGAAAGGTTTAACTCTTGTAATTTGGTGTTTAATGGTTGATTTCTTAGTTAAACCCTTGTGGGAGTTAGAAAAATGAATTTTTTTTTACCAAAAATGGTAGATTTGTGGCCCCCATGACAAAGAGGTTACCTTTGGTAGTTGCAGGGTTGAAGAATGAAGTGATTTGGATAAACGATCTAGAAGTTATGAGCTCTGAAAGGTTTTGGGCTCTAAAAATTTGAAAATCTCCTTTGGTGTTTATGAGAAATGGTAAAAATTTCTAAGTGGGGTTGCATATATATACTATTTTTCCCTTGCGTTGATAGGGCCTCGTATATAGGGACTTGTATATGGGTTTGTTCCATTGACGGGGCCCTGTATACAGGGCCCATTGGCAAAAATTTTCAAATGTCAATATCTCAAAAAATATGAGGAATTTTTCAATGAAATTGGGGTCCATGGAATCTCAGAAAAGCCAAGAATATGATAAAATCACTAGAGAAGATCTTTGAAAACTCAAAAATTAAAAATTTTAATGGAGAACATTTTTATCAAACAAAATATGTAAAGAAGCACATGGTGTGATGCAGAAGATGTGTGTATGAATGATTCTGATTATAAGAATGCCTAAGGGTAAGGTGCTTAACGAATCCAACCAAAAGATATGCAAGTGGATCCTCCCCATAGCAAGAACATGCCTTTTTTTCCCTTGCATAACCTCTACCTAAGGAGTTTGTGGACCCCATAGGTGATTAATGGTTGATAGAAGTTAAGGACCATAACTCGGAAGATTGTACCTAAGAATTTAAATACGTTAGACCAAGATATGGAATCAAGAACATGGACTTTGGCAGTGAGGTGAGCTATGGTTAGTAGATATTGATGATGGAGGAGATGAAATGGAATCCCGAATTGAGGTCATAAGAAATTCCTTATGGTGTTTGTGTTTAAAATGGCTTGAGAAGGTCTATCCTTAGTCTAGACCAAAACCAACCTCTTTTAATGACTTTGCATCACCACTCTAAGGCTGATCCACCCCCTTAAGGCACAAGAGTGATCTCACAAAATAACCACCATTCCATAAAGTGAAGAAAATAGAGAAAGAAAATGAGAGAGGGCCCTAGTTAGAGGGGACCTTTAGGCATAGTTAACATGTCTTTCTAGTCCCATAACTAGTGCTTGTAGCCTATTTATTTATCTAATGGGTGTGATTTGAATTTCCATCATGTTTTGTTTTTTTTTCTTTTTGGGTGGAAACCACACGATGTAAAGACTTTATTTTACTTCCTGTAGTGGTTAACATGGAATAGTAAGTAGACTATGAAAACACTCAAGCACTTAAGTAAGTAGAAGAGTACAAAGAGTATTGAGTCCCCTTGAAGTCACACCCTGTACAAACCTTTGAATCCTTCCTAATTCAAAAAACTACTAAGGTCACCAATTTGTTAAAAATTTATTTAATGAAAGGGACCTCAAATTTCCAAAATAAGGAAAACCATAGAGTTTGTGAATAGGTGAATGTTGTGGACTCACTGCTTATTCCATGAAAACAGAACTCATGACAAAGTCATTTGTACAAAAATTCAAAAAAATAGAAGGCAAACATTACCAAAAAAAATAAAGCACAAACCACCATTAGTAGCAGCTACAACACCATTGTGTCCTATTGGCACAAAGCACGTTTATTAGGAAAAATTTGAAAATCATTCGTAACAAAACAGAGTAAGATATATAAGAAAGTATAAAATATATTCAAGAAAGATTCAAACGTATGAACAATGGTGTAAAAAAATGGTGTAAAAATAGGAAAAAAATTTTAAATCAAAAGGTGTAAAAGAAATAAATTGCAAAGATAAAAATGTGTAAAACAATACATAGAAAAATTGAGAAGCCATATGGATGATTAGCATGGATGGCCATCTCTCCTACGATTGAGTTGGAAGGAGAAGATCTAAAAAATTGAGTGTGGTTGTCCATCTATTGAGGTATTCATTACTTTGGATTGCTTGGGTTCATCGAAATGCTTCACTTATTGGATGTTGGCCAACTAATTTTATTTGAGGTCTCAGGTTTGTATATGATCATGGTCCCATAGGGAAAGATTTCATCAATTATATAAGGTTCCTCCCACAACATTTGGAACTTTGT
>MNCI01004368.1:41675-53068 GCA_015680685.1 Gnetum montanum
AGTGTCCTCGAACGGGATTTAGGTGCTTGCTGGTCTCTGGCAACACCAAGGCCCAAATACCTCCAAATAAACTCAGTAGTTAATGTGAGTATGTGTGTGTGCTGTTGTGGCATGCGGTTGTGTGAAATGTAATGATTGCGTTGTGTGTAAACTACAAATGACTTACTTTAAAGAGATTCAGCCAACTTTGCCAAATACTGTGAGTTGTTGAAAGTGTCCTATTTTGTTCAACTTCCTAGTCTATGCGGTCCTTATAATACCTACTTGTAACAAATAAAATTTTGTAAAAACATTTGAGCACAACTCCGCAAATCTACTCCTAATTTTCCCCAGAGAAAGAGATAGTTCCACAAGAAAACTAGAAATAGAGCAAGATTTGATGGAAATAGACAGAAAAGAAAAGAAAGTAGATTTGTGTGGACCTCAAATATTTAAATTAGGTAAAATGACACAAGTAAACACTTTGCAATAAAGCTATTCCAATCTTCAATAAAGGAATAATTTGGCATTTTAATTTTGCTTTCCAAGAAGGCTTCAACATCAAAATTATTTACCAGTGGATTACTTCTCCAAAAATACCCATCAACCCACAACACTAAAGCCTCAAATTTACAGCCATGGATTGATCCAATTTTGAATATAATATTCCAACTGTTCTATGGAATGGCCAAATGTGCCAACAGATATGAGGACTCACCGTTGGCTTATTTATTAGGAAGTGAATGGAACTATGATCTGTGTGCACAAATACTTTATAGGCAAGCACATAGTGCCTAAACTTTTTAAGAGTATACACCACTGCCATCAGTTCTTTCTTAGTTGTGGTGTAATTCAATTGTGTACTCACAATGCTTAGACTTGTGTAGTGGATGTAATATGGATGTTTGTTATTGTCCAACTATGTAAGCATGGCTCCAAAGGCATAATTAGATGTGTCAGTCATTATGTGAAATGGTTTGGACCAGTCTGGTGCCCATAGAATTGGAGTTTCTATGAGTTTCTCCTTTAGTAGTTGGAATGCATGTTCGCACTCCTTGGTCCAAAAAAATGGTACATCTTTCTTTGTAAGCTCAATCAACGACTTTGCGATCTTAGAGAAATTTTCTATGAACTACTGGTAGTAGCCAGTGTGTCCAAGGAATGATTGGATGTCTTTGATTGTCTCTAGTTGGCATGTGATTCCTTGGATGACCCTTATCTTTTCTAGGTCTACCTCAATCCCTTTTTGTAAAATTCGGTGCCCTAGTACTATGTCCTCCTAGACCATTAGATGGATTTTTTACCAATTGAGCCTAAGGTTTGTTTCAACACATCTTTTCAATACCTGCTCAAGGCGATCCAAGGCTTACTCAAATGTAGCCCCATAGGTAGAGAAGTCATCCATAAATACTTCTACCTTGCTACCAATCTACTGTTGAAAGATACTAAGGACCAGACATTGAAATGTTGTAAGGGCATTGCACAAACCAAACATCATATTGCAACATGCAAAAGTCCCTTAGGAACTTGTGAATGTTTTCTTGGCTTGATCTTCTGGTGCTATTTGGATTTTGTTATAGCCACTATAACCATCCAAGAAGCTATAATAGTAATGCCAAGAGATAGTGTCCAACACTTGGTCCACAAATGGTAATGGAAAATGATCTTTAAATATTGCTATGTTCAATACCTAAAGTCAATACAGACCCATCATTTGCCACCTTTCTTTGGCATAATTACGAGTGGGCTAACCCACTCACTATTTGCTATAGGATAGATGAACCCTACCTTGAGGAGTTGTTCTATTTCCTCTTTGATGATTTGCTTCAATTTGAGATTTAGCCATCTCTACAACTGCCTTCTTGGGTTCATGGTCAGGTTGATGTAGATATGATGTTGGCATATCCATGGATTAATTTCAGAGTTAGTTGTTAGCCATTGGATTTCCCCCTATTTTGTGGCTATTGTGTACAAACACCTTTGGATATCTATTTCTTATGCACATTGATTGCATGATTTGATGAATGTACTTTTAATGAAATATATTTTTTTCATGCAATTGCACCTATTATCGTTGTATGCGATGCATGGAACACGCTTGTTCTCTAATCGTTCAAATTCATTTTCCTTGGAGATTTCCAAGGAGAGGTTCCTTATACCCATTCATGCATCAATCATGCTTAACCAAGCCCTTCTTGTAATGATGGGGAAGTCACCTTTGCAATTCTCTACCTTCATTAATAAAATTAGTAGGATAGGACTCCCCACAAATGGTAGTCACAATGTTCTCTACTAATCCCTAAGGGACAATGATTGATTGATTTGCCAATTCCAAATGGATGTTACTCTTCTTGAGAGATAGCAGGTTCCAAGCCTTATACATATCATGGGAGATGAGATTAACATCAGAACCAAAATCAAGAAAAGCCTTGCATGGCTCATGTCTAGTGATCTACAAGTAAATAAGAGGGTTTCCTAGGTTAGATCTTTTGATGGGAAGGTTTCCAGCCTTGATCCAATCAGGAACAACATGAGTTAACATCATAGTGAAAATTTGAGGTGGCATTTGGTTTGAAGGGTACTTGAATATGTTTGATGCAAAGGATGAGGGTGTTGGAGATGTAGGGTGACTAGTTGCATTAGTTTGCAAGAGTTTGGGAGGATTTTTGAATTAGAGAAAGGGTCATTTCCTAAAGTAATTATTAGAACTACTCGGTTAGAAGGCCGGTTGTGAATATATAGCCATCGTCGGATTTCGTTGCTATGGCTGTGGAGGAATTTCACCCTACATGGATGGAGTAGGAGGTAACTAGGTTGAGGGTGAAGGGATGTGTGCAGATGGATGTGAAGGGTGGTAAGGATATGGCTGCTCCCCTCTAGTAGATGGTGAATTAGTTCAATGGTACTCTAGAGGGTAATAGTGATGATGGAATGAGGCATGGCTTGCAAAGATTTATGGAGAGATAGGCTGCTGAACATAGTACTTGTATGGATTAGGTTGTCTATAAGGGTATTGCTATCTTGGCAATGGTATTCCCCACAATTGTAGTTGTTGCCACTGTTGATATTGTTCATATGGTTATGGTGGAGCTCGACTTGGATAGTAAGCTTGTTATTGCTAGTGGAACTACCTTGGATTGCCCTGAGGATAAGGCAATTGTTTGGCTGCTTTCCTTCTTGCTAATTGAGGATTTAAAGTGTACACTACAAAATCTTGTAAGTGTAACCATAGGGCAACATCCCTTGGGATGTTCGTAGTGGAAAATGTCACATCCATCATCATGATTGGAGTCTATTTTCACAACTTCTTCTACTGTAGCAACTTTGCCCTTACCTCTTTGGTATGCATGTTCAGCTTCTTTTTTCCTCCTGTGGTCATGATCACTACTTTGCTCTTCGGATGCTTCAGCAATCTTCATAGCAACTTGGAATTTTTCAACAAAATAGTCCCATAGTTTGTCAACCTTTGTCTAAATATCAAAAATAGATTTTTGAATGGGTAATATTCTCCTATCACCACCTCCTTGAGTGATGACTCCTCCTCATCAAAAAATTAGACCTTCCTTTTCCTAATGGGTCCTTGTTATATTCTTTTGCACTTTTCCTTTTTCTCAACTCACCTTCTTCATTTGATACCTACTCTATTAGCCTTTGTATCTAATGAGCTCTTAGTTCAAATAGTCTCCCTTGGGCATAAACCCCAAGATTTCTTTTGGTTTTTGCTCTTAGCCCATCTATGATGTGGCCGAGTTGTTCCCTCTAAGAATAACCATGGTTAGGGCATCGGTGTAAAAGTGAATAATATCCACCCATGGTGGCATCCAAGGGTTCATGTGTTTCTTATTTTTAGCCTTGGATTTTCCTTCTTAGATTAGACACTTTGGAGTACATATGGTATTTGTCATTGAATAGTTTAAGCATTGTACTCCATCGACGGATAGATTCCAGCTCCAAGGACTAGTAGTAGCTTTTAGCTTCCTTAATGAGTGTCCTAGGGAATACCTTAAGTTTTGCCAATCATTTTTAATGTTTTGTAAGACACAAGCATCATGGAAAGCTTGTAGATGTGTCTATGAATCAAAGTTATATCCCCCTCAAATCTTGGGATATTTTTCATGTCTAAGTACTTGATCTGACTATCTTTTAGATGCCTAGTTGGAATTCTAACTACCTCTACAATGTTAAGCATGCTTCAAGTTGCTAATAGAGGTTCATCATCATCATTGTGTTGATGATGCCAATGATGGTTTCTACCACTTCTTCATTCTTAGTGAGCTCTACAATCATTGTTGTCCCATTGATCACCTTCATCACGATTATTTCTTTAATTAAAACTAGAAGATGAAGAGGAATGTTCAGAATCAGATGAAGAGGATGAAGAGGAAGGTGGACCGCCATTGCCGCCACAGTGTTCACCACCGTCTCCTCACTTGTCATGATCATGATCCTTAGATTCCTTGCCATTATGATGTTTGCCTAAGTCCTTGCCTTGACTATCACTTTTTCTTGAACCTGGTTTATTAATAGTGGACTACAGGTTCAAGTTCACAAACTCATTGCCAATAACTAGGGGGTGGAGAACCTTCATGTTGAGAACCCCCCAGAGGGAGGATCCTTCTTGTCATCTTGGTTCAATAGGAACAAGGAATTAGTGAAGTGTTTCCCCTTCAAAAACTCATCGTTCTTCTTCTAGTGTCAATCTCTCCTGCATTGTGTTTCAGTGGGATGGTAGTCTTGATAGTCATGGTCATGCACAAGATATTCTTCTTGAAGATCATGGATGCCTAACTTCTTAAGAGTTTGAAGCAACATTACAGGCACAAATTGATTGGGAGGAATTACAATGTTGTCTTCCATGTTACACCATCATAGTTGCTCATCCTAATGTAGGATGAAGGTGAAGTCAGGCCCATAGTCATTAGGATGAGTATATACCATTTTGCACTCTTGTGGAACTAACAGTTTAACATCTTCATGCATGTGAGAAGAAGAAGACATTTTGCAAACAAATAAAATATCAGTGTGTTTTTTGCAATTATATGTTATGAAAGAGTGATGTTGATCTTAGGTTTGTCCAACGATATTAATAATGTTTACCAATCCTAGATAGCACACATTTCAACAAACAGAGTTCTTGACAATGATGCCAATGATGATTAGTGGAAGGTACCCCTACGTCCAACCATACAAATCATAAAGTGTTCATCCATGATCTAATCAAATTCTATGGACTCTATAGTTTTCTAAGAAGTAAACCTTGCCCTAAGGTCGTTTGTTCTCTTTCCAATTACACTTGTGATGCTCATGGTATGGCTAAGTGTAATTGAGGCCTATGATTTTTATTGTTTTGTGTTTTATGATTTTGATGCTTAAAGAGAGAGATGAAGTAATTTATTAACTAATTTAATTTGACTAACTTACTAATCTCTAACTAATCCTAACATAAGCATTTGGTCCCACTTTCTGTACATGTCTTGAACCCACGTATCCACTATTGGGTTATGCTATTAGGTGCACTAAATAATAATACTATTAGGATTACCAAGTGAATATGTGTTTATGCTTGAAGCGATCGTACTTATGTATTTAATCTATGTAGCTTATGTCACTTAATTACTTCATTAGCTTAATTACTAGAAAAAATTGAATAAATAACTGAAAGCATTAAATGGATGAATAAAACATCTTAAACTATCCAAAATGCTGCAAGGTTTATCAAGAAGCTCATCTTTATTACTGTACACATTGGTATGGTTCAAGTACAACAATGCTTGAATAAAGATTTGTGCACTCAATGACTCTTATTGTGGGCACTCAGGAAAATATTCTAACTTTCAAATGAACAAACTGCAAGAGGTCTGCTACTACTATGACTTTAATCATCATAAACATGACAAGGAGCTTGTATTTATAGTTTTTGCTATAGTATTGCACCCAAGTCGATGAGGCCATGTTAATGGGTGCTTGTCGATGTGACACTTTGATGCTCATTAAAGATAGTAACAATTAAACAATTAAAAGTAATAATAAATCTACGTGGGTGCTGCAATGATGAAGGTAATCTTCATCTTTATTGTTGGTCATGTAACAGATCCAAGTACGTCACACTTGAATAAGGATACTGTACAATCACTTAACACCAGATTGTGGGTATGCATTGGGAACTAACAAAGCTTGAAATAAAAAATCTATGAATCTATTCTATTTCTCTATGCTATATGCTATATTCCAACCATGCACCCAAGTGTGGTATTTATAGGCTAGCACAGAAGGGGCAATATCGGATACTCGACATCGAAGGTTATGCCCCAATATCATTGCAGCTTTGATATCAGATACTTGACATCGTGGCCATGAAAAACATGACTCATCATACCCCCACAACTAAATGAAAACTCATTCTTGAGTTAAACAAAATGAGGAAGAAGTTCTTGACAAAAATGAAAAGGTATGAGATTATTGACTAACTTAAATAAACACACAAAATGAATTTTTCATTCCGTAGTAGTGTTTTACAAGAAATATAGACACAACATGACAAGATAAAAAATTGGAGAAGCTCACATAGTTCATGGAGGTCATGGCTCTTCCATCAGTTGCTTCCCTTTGTCACCAAGCTTACGAAATTTATAGTAGTTCAGGAGTGCCTGCAACTTTTCCTCCTTTGTCCTTGGATCATGTAACCTCTAGGATGCTATGCTAATGTGTACCAAAACTGGTACATCCCATGGGAATGGCAGACGCAGAAACATTTTGTTTACTTTCACGTACCAAGCTGCAAACTACCATCGCTCCTCCTCGAAGGCCTTGGCCTTTTCTTTGAATTCATGATGATCTGTTAATCTACTGGCTAGGTTTGAGGCCACATCTTTTTGTCCATGTAAGTAGGATTTAATCACCTCCAATTTTGAGTTTTCTACATGGTGTTATTATAGAGCATTTTTCCTATCTGCAGACTCTTTTTCGTATAATGCAAAGGCGGCTGCTAATTGCTACTTTAGGTCATTTCTAGGCTGACCTGCTGTTAACATGGTAAGGTTGACATATCAAAGGTTAGCCAATGTCATGTATTCCTTTAAGTCTTTGATTTGCATGTCTTTATTCTTTACTTTTGCTTAGTGGACTAGGGCATAACTATCGAGGATGGGCTACTAGTCAAGATTTTGCACTAACATGGATCTGTTGTGGGCTTTCACCATCTAGATTTCTTTTTTGTTAATCTTCTTATACATGCCAACTTGGTCCTAGAAGTGCTCCTTTAGTTTTTCATGTTTCTTGGCCTCATTTTGCGATGCACTTATCTCAATTACAGATTTTTGATGGATTGGATGAACCTCCTCCATTGCAAGGTTTTGATTCTCTTGAGCTAATCTATTGATGTCTTGGTTGATCCTCACCAGTTGTTTTCTCAACTAGTGGATACTTTCTTCCAAATTATTCTTCTATTTCTCAGTGGTGGCCAACCTAGCATTGTCAGTAGCAATCTGCTTTTTCTCTTCTTATGTAGCGGTCAATGCCTTCTTATGGGCATATGCTTGAGCTTCAGTAGGTGAGGTGGTCGAAACCACCTTCTCCTTCTCTTTCTTAGCAGCTTTGTTCTATTCAATCAATTGGTTCAGCTGCTCCATTCAAAATTATTTCAGCTGGTCAAGCACAAAAAATTAGGTAGGGTCCCATCTTTCAGCTCTTACGATGGCTAGCTCCTATTGTAGTTAGTGTACTTCTATTTCTGCATGTTTTGCCTTAGTCTTAGCCATGAACACTTTTCCTTTTGTGGTGATGAGGTCTAATTGAACTATGGTGGCATCACTAGGGATGTTCAAAAGAGTGATGATCACTTGTCTAGTCTACAGTCAAAGTACATTCTCATGGGCCACAGGAGTCATCAAAGTCCTAGCTAGCATTTAAGCATCTTTGGTCTAGTCAAGTTGACTAGGGGCACAATAGGCATGTTGAAAGATTCTTTGATGTGATGTATTATTACCTTTGCTACACTCGTTGAATCCTAATGCTACATGACCACTACTGTGGCACCTTCTCCTATTTCGAGCATCACATGAAAAGATGTGGCATTCCCATAGATTTGTTGCAACCATTGGGATCCTTCTCCTAACTGTAAAAAAATCTACCCTCTTGACAGATCAATAGAGACAATGGGCTGTGTGGCATCATTGATGATTTGGAAGAGGTTTGATTCATCCCTACTTTCCTAATTGAGAGTTTTAGAAATTCTTTGTAGATGGCTCATCGTAGGCTGGTATTCTTGTGGCAATGGAGGTGGAACTTGTGGCTCATGTTGATACTTGGGCTCTTGCTCTACTTTTTTTCTAGTTCTGGCTCCTTTTCTATTTCTTGTTCTTCACCAAGTATTTTCCTTAGTGCTGCAGGCTTAAGCAACTCAGCAAAAGAAGCATGTTAAGCCCCCTTGGGAATGTCATTGGTGTATCCTAGGATTCTAGCATGCTTGCATAGCTTCTTGATCAGGAAGGAGAATGGGAGTATTGGCTTCCATACCTCATTTTCTACGAACCACCTTTGGATCTCCATGAAGTACATTTGGAGAAGACTGACATTGTATTTGCCCATTAATATTGCACTTCCCATGGCTATGTAGGTTGAGATTCTATTGAACCATTTAGTTAGGAAGAGGTGGTATGTGCCTATCTTAAAATAGGTCCTCTCTTCTAGAGTTAACTCATTGTATGTCTTATTGTCTTTACTATACATCCACTTCAGCCATAACTTTCTTGTTTTTGGATTAGACCTTGTGGACTGATGCCGATGTTAACAGTGGTGCCTTCTTCTTTGACTGAAAAAGAAACAATGACTTTGCCAATGTTAACTATGATGCCTTCTTCTTTGTTATGTCAAAATTGGTACATCTCACTGAGGTACCATTCTCCACTTTCTAAAAGGATGTGCCATAATGGTAACACCTGGAGTTGAGTTCAAATTGCCTCAAGGGAAAATTCCATAAATGGGCTAAAGTTCATTTTTACGATGATCATGGTCAACATGGATTTCTCCTAGATGGCTTCAAGGCATTCTTGGGACAACAGGAGGCATTGTCCTTGCATTGGAGCTTGTGGCTCTATGGCCTCTCCTTAGACCAACTACCTTGTAGTAGGAGCCTTTTGATGAATGTTAAATGATTGGGCCTCATGTTCCTCATGTTTGGTTGGTGGGCCTTGTTCTCTTGGTTGGCCTTTGCCACCTCTCGAGCATTTGCTTGCTTCTTGCGAAGGTCGTTCTTGTCCTCCTCTTTTTGGTGCCATCTATAATCAATCAAGGGTTTGATGTTACAAAGGTGTTGTTATTTATCATTAACAACTTTATACCTTACATATGACCTTAGTTTCATTAAGTTCTTTAGCTCATTTGATTGTAGAGTTAGAAAAATTTTTAGAAAAATTCCTCAAAAGTATTAATCTTCTTTTATGATACTTTGCGAGTGGCCTCTTTTTACTTATATATGACTTATCATGATGGTTATGGTTACTTAAGTGAGAGGATTAGGTATTTTGGCATTTATATGATTGACTAGTCATTAAAACACTTAAAATTTTTTTACATTCTTACCCTTATAATATCTTATGGGCAATAGAAAAATTTGAAAAATCAATGCAAGTTTTCCATGCAAGCATCGTCCTTTGACTAAATTGAACACTTTGAGTTCAAATAGGTTCAAAAACCACAAAAATCAGAGTGGTATGGAGCAAAATATCACAAGTGCAAGTTGATTGTGCAGAGCTCTTAGTCGCAAGAGAAAAATTCAAAAACTTTCCTAGCTACAAATGATGAGAATGAATTTTGGAGCACCACAAGGATCCTATATATAGTTTTGATGGACTCCATATCACGTACCCGATATTGGGTACTAGCATTGAGTTCGACCCAATATCAGGTAATTGATATTAGGATGCTTGAATATACATACTATGAGGATAGGCAGCATGGAAAATAAAGCTTGGTGATAGATGAAAGGGTTTCATGTCAAATTCAAAGTTCTGGGATAAGTGAGAATTTATATGTAGGCACTAGAAGTGTTAGAAGACGTAATCACCAACATTAAAAGCTTTGGAAGATGCAAGAAAAGGGGTATTAGATCCATGGTGTAGAATAGGTTGGTTAGATGATAAGGGAAAGTGCTGGATTTATCATTTATGCACTTGGAAGGTTTAAGATAATGCGATTGTGTCAAACAAGTACATGTCACAATAGTTATACAAGTGGGTTCTTCCCAAACCAAGAGTTAGCCCATAATGCCCTTGTATAACCACACCTAAAACTGTTCGTAGGCACCAAAGGGGTTGAATGCAACACAAACCTATGAAACAAAACACACATGTTAAAATCATCAATTTGAGAAAATAACTCTATGTTACACAAAACCATAAGTTATGATCATATGGATAGTGAGATGAGATGGATTTCAGAAAGGATTGCAGGAATTAGAACACGAGGTATCTAACCATAGGCATAATGAAACCTTATGTGTTATTAATGGTTAAAATAATCATTAGCCCTTCTGTCTAAGATTCAAACCAAGTCCAAACCAAATTCTAGTGACATCGCATTGTTTCATCACTTCGTTTGACTACCATAAGACTACCATAGTTGCAAGGAGTAGCATCAATTGGCGTTTTGTCCAAGGGAGGAGTTTATTTATGGCACATTTTTTTTTGTTTTTTTTTTCAATGAAAGTTTGAGAAGCCACCAACTTTCAAGCATGGGTAACATGTCCTTCTAGCGGGATCCTTAGAAATTTATTTAGTGCCCTTTTATGTTTACTCTTACTCCCATTTTTCAGTAGATCCACAAGAATTTAATTACGACCTTAGAAACATGATAGAATATACAAAAGTGGTAAAAAAAAATCCACAAATCCCCTTGATGTCACACCCTTCACATTCCCCCTTGGTTCTTCATTTATTAAGAATGATTAAGAATTTATTTTTAGTTTGATATGAAAAAGAATATCATTCTGACCAGGGTAAGAACCTCTTATTAGTGGAAGAGATGGATGGATGACATGGCCTTACTATCCAAATAATTAGTCCCTTATGACTTGACAACAAAGAGAAAACCTCACCTCAATGGGCTACATGATCATTTTATTTACAAGTTGATGAGACATGACATGCACTGGGCCACGATATCGCATCCCATGCGATATCGCGTACGCGATATCGCGTCTTCCCCTACAATATCGCATACGCGATATTGCGTCCCGCCGTCATATCTATAAATAAGAGGCGGCACTTCCTTCATTTCCCAATCCTGGCTAGAAGTAGGGAAGCTCTGGCAGATTGATCACTCCAGAGTTAGAATTTTTCCCATGTGCCCACAGTAGGAGTCCTAGAGTGAATTGCTCTTTATTTGAGCAGCTTGTAACCTGAACCCAAGTTGTGTAC
>MNCI01004370.1:11178-24791 GCA_015680685.1 Gnetum montanum
AGGATAACACATCCCCATCTCCAACTAACCTGTTGTCCTGAATAAAGAACCTGTACCATACAACATAGGCTTATTTTACATTTTTCGCCATTTCCCTTATATTTCACACTGACAACGGACATAAAACAAAACAGAAACATAGACAGTTAACAAAATTCGCTTACCCACCTGCATAGTACATCGTGCCTTGTGGGTTCTGGAAACAGGTCGAGACATGGCGCGCCACAAACAGTGTGTTATATGCATGATAACAACTGAATCGGGTCATTTCCCAGATCCAGTTTAAGCTCCTTAAGCCCTAGGCGCTAAGCTCTCAGTCCTCGGGGCGGCCCATATCGATGGCCCCATCTGTCAAGAAGGCCAGAATCCTTTGCGCAGAACCCGCCAACAGGTGCTCTAACAGGGCACCGGCAATATCATGAGACAAATCAGACCACACGATGACGCTGAAGTTGCACAGCAAGAACTGCAGAAACTCTAGCGTACCCTGTCGAAACCATATTGCCTTCCCTTGCAACCGCGTGTGTGGGGGAGGAACATTGGGGACGATGGGGTTTATACAACACAGAACCCCAAAAATATCCAACACAACCAAAGTGGGCTTTAGCGCAACGCTGTACAGAAAACCCAATACATACATCGAAACCCACATCCACATTTGCACTACTACTATAGAAAACTTATGAATTACACCTAGTTATCCAGGCTGAAATCGCCCAAACCCTTGCAATAAAGCAAGGTTCATCCCTGACAACGGCGATAGATGCAATCCCATTAAACCCTCGCATTAACCCGAGGTCCGCCATTTTGACATTCACATTTACGCAAAAGACATCACAAAAAATAGACATTAGGAATAAACATAAGCATAGGAAGAATGGCCTACCGGTTCAAAGGCGTAGGGTCGCAAACATCGACCAGCGCCTGCGAAACACGATTTAGATTTTCTTGCACTTCATCAATTTTGGCCAGTTTTGTGTTTTTCCTCTTGATCTTCGGTGCCATTGCAACAGCGTTGGAATTTTTCATAGCTTAACACTTGCAAATCTTCGCAAGATTACACGCTCTAACTTTCTGCTCTTCCTTCTCTCAGTGATAGTCACGAGTTCTAATTCTCAATAGCTAACAACCTATCCTTATCAAAAAACTCCTTACTTATACGCGAGAATCACCAACTTGATATCCGATTTAAGTGGGACCTTCCTAAAATGAAACCCGAAAATCTAGATATTAATGTGGCTGATATCACATGCGCCACTGTCTGAAATGACATTAAACTACCACATCTTATCGCCTCGTAATCGGGTTACATTGATTACAGCTTGTCTATAATATTCAAAATTCAGTTAGCCTTCCACGTTCGGCAACATCATGTTACTTGTCTCCTAATCATTTACGCACTTGGCGTTTTTGTAGGGCAGACGACAAATGGATGTAACAGTTTCTGCACCCCTAACTTTGACGGGCCCATACGGGAAGGTAATTAGGCAGTTTGACTCTGCACTAGTAGACGTCAACCCCCCTTTAGAAGGCATAACCATAGCTGCGTCGAAGATGTCCCTAGAGTGGCCAGAACAATCGACGTGCACGCTAGACCTGGAGGCTGGGGACATAACTGAAGACCCCCTCAGTGAGGTTTCTATATTACGCATAAGGGTCAAGACAAAACGCTTAAATTCAGCTCCTTATTAGACCAGAAAACGCACGATGCCATAACACAGGTCCTGCAAGACAACATTACTATCTTTGCATGGTCATACGAGGATATGCCTGGATTAGATCCCAGGCTAATCCAGCATAATTTCATCTTAGACCCGTAGATTAAAGCAGTTAGACAAAAGGCACGCAAGGTCAAGCCAGAGATCGCGCTAGCCGTGCGTGATGAAATCACTAAGCTGTATCAGGCTGGTTTCATCCGTGTGGTCGATTACTCAGACTGGGTATCTAACATTGTAGTCGTACCAAAGAAGACTGGAAGCATACGCATCTACATAGACTTCCGGGATTTGAATAAGGCCACAATCCAGGATAACTTCCCGCTACTGAGTATCGATCAGCTAGTCGACACAACAGCTGGGCATGCGTTGCTGTCCTTCATGGATGGCTTTTCAGGCTATAACCAGATCCGCATTAACCCAGAGCATCAATTGACCACGACATTCATGACGCCCTGGGGCACTTTTTGTTACACTATGATGCCTTTTGGTCTGAAGAACGCCAGAGCAATGTATCAACGGGCCATGACATATATCTTCAGTGATTGCCTCCTAGGAAGGCTGAATGATTACGTAGATGACATAGCTATTAAGTCTTCGAAGTCTGAGGATCATCCAGAGGACCTAGAGTTAGTCCTTAAAAGATGCTCCAAATACGAACTCCGGCTTAACCCAAAGAAGTGCGTATTCGGAGTCAAAATCGGACGCATGCTGGGGTTTGTGGTGTCAGAAACCGACACACGAGTTGACCCTGATAAGGTTAAAGCCATTGTCGAATTAACGCCTCCTACAGACCTCAAGCAATTACGCTGGTTACAGGGACGCTTACAATTCATACGATGGTTCATCTCAAGATTAACCGATAAGCTACACCCTATGCAACACTCGCTAAAAAAGGGGGTTAGTTTTGAATGGACCAACGACTACCAACGTGCGTTTGACAGTTTAAAACAAGAGCTGCAGCGTTTACCGACGGTTTTCCCACCACAAAGGGATTTTCCATTTTACATTTACCTCGCAACTTCGGACGTAGCGTTAGCAGCGTTACTTTGCCAAAGGAGGGATGATGGGTCGGAAGTGCCCATCTACTACTTGAGTCACGCTCTATGTGCGTACGAAACAAGGTACAACGACGTCGAGCGTAATTGTCTAGCATTAGTTTTTAAGCTTAAGAAATGTAGGCATTATCTTTTCCGTGGCAAAGTCAACGTCATCTGTAAAAACAACATTCTTAGGGCCATTACGCATAGCTTATATGAGAGTAGTAAAATAGCTCGCTGGAAGGTTATCATGACAGAATTCGATCTGCACTACGTTGGCCAATCATCTACGAAAGGCCAAGCCATAGCTGACCAGTTAATAACTTCATCGATTAACAATCAGGCAACTATAGAGCCAGAGTTCCCTGACGAACATGTACATAGTCTACGCCCTGTCTCAACAAGCCCCGAAGCAACGTTGTACTTTGACGGTGCTTCAAACGCTAGAGGCGGAAGTACTGCCATTGTTATCACGCTATCGCTTGAGGATGTGCGTCTGCACGCTTATAGCTTGACCTTCCCTTGTACAAAAAATGTGGCAGAGTACGAGGGGCTCCTCAGAGGATTACTAACCACCAGTGAACTCGATGTTCAACACCTAACGATTAGGGGCGATTCGATGCTTGTCATAAATCAGATCACTAGTGTCTACGCCTGCAAGGCTGTACATTTGCAGCCCTACTGCGATACGGCTAAAGATCTTCTGAGACGATTTGCGACCATCGATGCCCAGCATGTGCCACGCACGGATAACACACTGGCCGACGCACTGGCAACACTAGCTTTGAACGTGCTTGCACACCTTTTTGACACCTACCTCGCATTGATTACCGACTGCACAGATCCTATCATTCAGACGGCACAAATCTCCTCTCTTCTCGAGGAAAGCACGCCTGAATGGTACAACGACATTAAAGCTTACCTTTTACAGGGCGAGCTACCATCTGCATTGACATGCGCACAGAAAGACACAATCCGTAAGCGGGCTAAGCAATATGTCATCATCGGAGACAACACTCTTTGTAGACGCTCCTTTGATGGCGTGCTACTAACTTGCGTTAACAAAGACCAAGCACAGCATATAGTCGGCGAAGTTCACGAGGGATTGTGCGGTGGCCACGTAGCATCATAGGCTATGGCCCTAAAAATCCGTCGCTTAGGATACTATTGGCGACGCATGGAAAAAGATTACTTGACGAAGGTTAAAACCTGTGACACGTGTCAGCGTTACGCAAATCTTATACACGTGTCACCCACAGAATTGCATACAACACTGATAACATGGCCATTTCAACGATGGGGACTAGACATCATAGGCCCCATCACGCCGAAGTCTTCCGCAGGTCATAGCTTCATCATTACTGCTACTGAGTATTTTACGAAGTGGGTAGAGGCTGTTCCCCTGTGAAAGATTACATCTCAACAGATTTGCCATTTTATCCTAGACAACATAGTAACCAGATTTGGTCTCCCGATGACTATTGTGACCGACAATGGGCCACAGTTTAGTAGCACGGAAACCAAATCTTTCTATGATAACCTAGGCATTAGACAAACTTTTTCTTCCCCCTATTACCCGCAAGAGAATGGTCAAGCTGAAGCAACAAACAAAGTAATCATCAATCTGCTCAAGAAAATGCTCGACAGCAACAAAAGGTGGTGGCATGAATAGATCCTCTATGTGCTATGGGCGTACCGTACTACGTGTAGGACAGCTATGGGTAGTACGCCCTATAGCCTGGTTTACGGGTCTGAAGCAGTGCTGCCTCTCGAGTTGCAAATCCCTTCTCTGAGAATGGTTCTCTCCAAAGTTATAAATGAGGCTCAACACGCCGAGTCTCGAATCGTAGATCTGGATTCAGTGGAAGAGAAGCAGATACAGGCTCTTAACACGATTGAACGATATCAAGACAAATAGCGACAGAAACATCACCACAACCTTCAACAGCGCCCGATCAAGAAAGGAGATCTTGTTCTTAAGGCCGTGCGTGAACCAGTAGACAAGTTCTCTGCAAACTAGGAAGGCCCTTTCTTAGTGGTGGACATGTACAGCAACGGAGCGTTCAAATTAGCAGACGTCAATGGCAATGAATTAGCAAACCCTGTAAATCATGTGTATTTGAAGCGGTATTACATTTAGCAGCATCTACGGTGTCGACAGCAGGTATGACAATAAACGTCTGCTATGACGCTAAACTGGCATTAGACGTCCACTATGACGTTAAAATGGCACTGATCGTCCACTACGACGTAAAACTGGCATGCCTTGCACGTGTCCGCCATGACTCTAAACTGGCAATAATCATCCGCTATGATGCTAAACTGGCAGGTTGCCACCGTCCGCTAAGACGTAAAACTGGCAATGTTGTACAGGTCCGCCAAGATGAAAAATTGGCATCTTTTGCACACGTCCGCCATGATGCTAAACTGGCATAGGTAAGTAGTCGTCTGCTGAGACGTAAAACTAGCGCAGATCTGTCCCTGGGTCATGACGTGAAACTGACATCCACAGTACGGTCTGCTGAGACCATAAATCAGACATACCACCGTCCGCTACGACGTAAAACTAGCACTTCTTGGTCTGCCCAGACTTTAAACTGGGACCATGGTCTGCTGAGACTTAAAACTAGTAACGACGGTCTACCAGGACTTAAAACTGGGACTTACAGACTGCTGCCATGTAAATCAAGCGAGCGTGATCATCTCTATACAGCTGCACAACCAAGGGGGTGGGATACTAGGACAGTCCCAGCGTCACCACCCCACTGGCATCCTACTAATTCCTCGGATAAGCTGAGAGGCATCTTACTGATCCCTCGGAGATGCTGCCACTGCGCCTACCGTAGTGGTAGTACCTCTGAGAGATTCGCCTCGCCAGTCGGAGCCCCGACAAAATCCTCGTCGACAACGACCTCGGGAACCTCTGCCAATCTTCGCTATCGGACCCCGGCTTCGCAAATTCATCTGGTTGGTTCCCTATACAACCAGTTAGTTGCACTGTGTCTGATGCCTTTTGGCGAAGATATGCTGGGCCAATCGTCAGGATTGGCGGCTCCGCCCGCATGCTCCGGCTCCTTCTTTACGACTCAATCGCTCTATCTCACATCAAACAGCGTTCATTTCGACAACCTCGCCTCTTGTTCGCATCAGCAATGGTCCTCTACTTTCTTTTGTGGTTGCAGGTTACTTGCCTTGGAGGATGTCATTCAAAGGTGCATCCACCTGAGCAGTGAAGTACAACAGTGTGTTGAAATGACTGCTCAGGTTTACCTGACCACTTAGATCAGCATGCCTGTACCTCTCACAAATCCTACCCTTAGCTCTTGTTTCCTTCATCCCCACCACCTGCTTCCCATACGCAAAACCTATATACGCAAGTATCCATTTTCCGCACTCCCGCTAGCAGAGATATCGCAGAAGTGATGCACCATGCTCCTTTTGCACGCATTCCTGCTATAATCAGTGATAGAGAGATCTCAGGCTGACGCGCCACGCTCGTCTGAAAGCATTCCTGTCGACATACGTGTGTGTGTATGTTTCTATATGTTCAGTAAGCGTATTCCATACTCCTACCATCTTGACCTATGTTATGTCTTCCTCGACCCTGTATCTCACCATGCCATTCTATCTCCCATTCCCTCCAGCTTTGTTCTTCCATGTTGACAGGGCAATCCTTGAGTAGCCATGGATGGACGTTGTTCTTGCCTCTACCAATCCAGTGTTTCGTGTTCTTTGTCGATGTCTTTCGGGTAAGCCCTCCAACCGTCAACAAAGAGGGGCCATTGAAACACCGTAAAAAATTGCGAGTCGGCCTCAGGCAAAGATTTGCAATTCAAGTAAGGGCGCATCTCAGCATTCTAGAGGGGGGAATAAGACAGAGCAACACCAAGAGGCGCATAGCATTAAAGTCAGCAACTTCTTGTGCAGATCCCTAATCTTTCTACGCTTTTGTTGTTTACTCTATATCACGCGACGTAGCGTAATGGCACTTAGCGTGATCCTGTTTAAACATAGTCTGGTGTCAGAAGGATAGGTACTTTGGCATAGGGAGAAGCTTAAGCAGCGTGATATGCGATTTCTTGTGCATTTTTCTAAGTCTTTTCTTCAAGGCCAGGTTTACGCTATGTTACGCACGGAAGCGTAATAAGTTCCAGAATAGTCAAAGGCAAGGTCTGAGAAAAATGCGACTGCTCATCATACGCTCAGCACGCAATGTAGCGTATCATAGCATACTGCGTCGCCAAGCTAAACATCCTTTATGCTTCATTACGCACATTTGCGTGTGCAAGCGTAAAACAGCCTGAATCTATTGTCTCCACGATATCTTACGCTCATGCACGCGACGCAGCGTGATGAGCGTACTATGGCCTAAGGATAGTTGAAACATGCTCGACGCGCGTCTCTTCTTCACATGCACAATACTCGAACGAGCGTATTGTGCGTAATCAGGAAGTTTGACGCAAAAGCGGTCCAGTCAACAGTACCCAAAACATTCGGGGCACACATCATCAGGGTTGCGTCTTTTCCACAGGGCGTCGCAGCTTATAAATACCCCAGTTGACAAAGATACAAGGGTTGGCAAAACAGAGAAGCAAAGGCATTTTTCTGAGCACCAGAGCACTTATCACTTTTGGAGCAAAGATACAGAGAGCAGTGCTTTGACAATCGTTGATAGCTTCACCTTACAGCAGAAACAGAGCACAATTCACTTTAAGCACCGGCGGCAGGAGTAATCGTTCTGCTGGGAAGACTCTATTGGTCAGAAACAATTGATTGGTAGACGTCAGAGCTTGGCCTTCCTTGCATCCCAGCTTTAGCCCACGAGGTAGATCGAACTTCTGTCTAGACCTTTTTGCTTGTTGTTTTGTGCTTACTTTACATCCAGTAATCGGGGATTCCCCAGTGTAATTTCTCATACAAAATATACATTTTTCAAGTCAAAGCGTAGATCTTGAAACTACGTGCTTCTCTTATGTTAGCCTCCTCTTATCGTGTTTAGCGTTATCATCGTTGCAATTCATCTACATTGTTTTCCCCTCATTTTATCATTCCTCAAATCAGGTCGTTTTCACAAAATATTCATCAGTTTACTGATTAGTAAGTCCCTATCTTGTTGACAAGACCGTTCAGGGCACCGCGGATTCATTTTTTTTTCAGCATAGCCCTCGCACGGATCCGTGGTTAAAACTGTGTATGCGGAATTTGTTCGGTATTTTCCAGCTGCCAACGTTTTCCGTCGTTATAGAGGGTTCCATCGTGGCTTGGATCGTCACACAGGTAGGCTCTAATCCTACCTCTGTTTGTTGTTTTCATCTGTACATGTTATGTAGCGTAGACAGTCGCGGTAGCGTAGAGGATTTCGGCGTAGACGCCCGGCGTAGACAATTAGCATAGAGGGTTTCTATAGCATATAGCGTAAACTGTTTGAACAGTGTGTAGCATAGAGGACTTTAACAATGTCCAGCGTAGGTGATTTTATCAGTATGTAGCTTAGACGATTTTCACAGCGTATACGCTGACTGTTATCACGGCATATACACTGACTGCTTACATAGTATTCAGCGTAAACTGTTTACACAGCGTTCAGCGTAAACGATTTGCACAATGTTCAGCGTAAATGATTTGCACAGTGTTCAGCGTAAACTGTTTACACAGCGTTTAGCGTAAATGATTTGCACAGTGTTGAGCGTAAACTGTTTACATAGTGTATACGTTGACTGTTTGCACAGCGTATAGGGTGAACTATGTTCACAGCGTATATGCTGGCAGTTTTTTTCACAGCGTATACACTGATGATTTTCACAGCGTATACGCTGAGTGTAAACAGTTTTATTTCTCCTTTAAACAGCGTATACGCTGAATGTTTACAGCTTTTTGTACAACGTATACGCCAATTGAAAACAATTTGTAATTTTTCGCAGTGTTGACAACACAGAATTTCATTTTTTTATCTCATTTGCCTGTATTGCTGATTTATCGTGGTGCTCTGATTACTCGTAGGGACACTGAGCCTTTCCTCTTGGTTGTTGAGCTAGTTGGGGTATTGGCATGGTTCAGCCCCCTTGAGACCGATGAACCTACCCCTGATCTCACCATCAATAACAATGGGGTGTGGTTCAGGGAAGGGGGGTGTGAATTCCTCGCCTTTATCCTGGACAGATTTAAAGTGGTGGTCTGGTCACATCTGAGTGAACAAGTGGCACGGAGCATGCTTGAGGCCATGTTGCCAGGATCATCGAAGGGCGTCGTCACTTTCATGGAGGATATCGACGAGGGGCCGCTTATGATCGAGGACGGTCCCTCTGGCGGGCCCAGGTCTACTCACCCGTTAGCGCACGTGTGGGCCCTATTGCCGCAAGGGCAGGATTATCTCAACAACACTCTATTTTTAGCTACGCGTGCGCACACGCTGATCCAGAACCCTCCTGGCACAGTGTACCAGGTAGATAGGTAAGATCATTTAAGCTTGTCGTTTCTTTTTTTTTTTGTCGTTTGGCATTCGCTTTTGTTTTGACAACAGTTCTTTCGCAGGCCCCAAGTTAACCAAGACGGAACATGCGTCGATGATGATGGGCTTGCCCTAGCTCATACCACTCTAGAGACCTTTATGGTGGGCCTCACCCTTCATGGAGCTGTATTAGCTCAAACCAAGGGTGAGATCGTCCATTTTTCACAAATGATTTTCTAGAGCATCTGCACAATGCAAAGCTCGTGGGTAGAGATTGGTCGCATAAGGGACCAATTTTTCCTCGTGACTCTGACTTGGGTAGCATCTCTAAGTCCACTTCAGAAGGTAAGTGACAATATTTTCTAGATGTGTTAACATGTTTGTTCAACTGCGGGGGTTATATTGATGTGATGGTTTCGAATTGTATCTACAATTGATGTCCCTCTCGGCGAAGACCTTGTCACAACTAGACGAACTAAGAGTACCCTCTCGATGAAGTTTGGGGAGGTTAGTAAGGCTCAGAAATAGTTTCGCACCCATGCCTCGTTGTCCATCGTCCATTTTTTAGGTGATGCCGGCCTTATGGAGCTCTTTACAACTCCGAGCCCTGATGCATCAATAGCTGAAATGATCGGAATTGTTGATTAATTCGACAAATCCATCTCTTACTATAGCACCCGGATTAAGGGTGTTAAGATAGTCTTCCATCTGTCGGCCAAATTCTTTTCGAACCTATTTGGTGTACCGGCGGATGGTATAAATGTAGTTTTGGACAAGGCTCATAAAGAGCTCCATATGGTACATGAGTTAGAGGACTGGTTAGGCGTTACCAAGGGTGCTAAGGGATTCCCTATGCAGGGGAAGTCAAAGGTTGAGGAAGTTAATGAATTATATCCTCTGTTTACGGCATGGGTATTCCCTAAATCCCTTTCCCAGGTGCAGGGTCTTGGTGTTGAAGTTGTGCGTATTATGCAAACCGTCCTAGAAACTGGAATGTGTTATAACTGGGCCCAATTTTTGTTGTTGGGCCTTCATAAGGCGATAGTGCGACTGCGCTCAAATGTCGAGGCGTAGTCCCACTTTACCTTGGCATTCTTTGTCGGTTATCTTCGTCGTTTGGCCAAGTTTCTAGTGGTTCGCGTGGACAATAAGTATGTTCTACGGGATCGTGGTCAATTATCTCGCCCATGGATCAATCATTTGTTTGAAACAACTAAGTCCCAAGACGCACCTGAGGGAATTGATGAATCCGTATCTATCACGACAGGGGGATCATCTGGTACCTCCATCCATACATGTGATAGTGTAGGGTTCGAACCAGATGACATTCCTTATACTGCCAAGAGAGTAGAATGGGTCATCAAAGAGACCATCGGTAAGGCCAAGTCAAAGCTGACGAAGCACGAACGTTCAAACGAGGAGGCCTCAAATGTGGACAAGCCATGGGTGAAGTGCATACGGTTCAAGATGCTGGTCTGAGGTAAGTAAACTTAGTATACTTATTGCTTTATTATTTTCTTCTTATTCATAATTTTTATTTTGACCGCTTACATGCCACTGATGCCTTCAGACTTAACTTGAGAAGTGAGAAGGCAGGAATTAGAGATAATCATTGAAGAGGAGGAAGCTACAACGGAGTTAATGGCCGATGAGGAAGATGTCGGCAGGATCAGGGGGAAGAAATGGAGAAGCTACAGGAAGACACCACGGAGACTGAACTGGTCGATGACCAGAGTGGTGTTGATGAAATGTTTAGTAGCTTCCTCAAGGGAAGGTTGGACATTGGTGACCCTCCAAACCCAGAAGGGGACAGGGAACACGGTATGCTTTCTTTTATTTTATTGCGTCACTTTGTGAGTTATTGTTTTGTGGTGTTTTATTTTTATGTTTTCATCGCTTCCAGACGAAGGTAGTGAAACCTGAACGATGCGGCTGGACGTGCCCATGAAAACAGTCCCCCCTGAAAGGACCGCGAAGGTTAGTCCGTCTTGTACTCGTGGACCATTTACTTGGACAGAGATGCCAAGTAAAATGGATTTTGTGGCTAGTATCGCTGAGGAAGATGTTGAACACATTCAGGAAGCCCACCCTGAGATAGGTATAAATGTTTCGAGTCTTTTTTTACAGCTTTAGAGTTTCACACCTCGTTTTTATCGTTTTAGCGTTTGTTCTTTTCGTGCGCATAGGTGCCAAACTGAGGTGGGATCCATCTACGATAGTTAGCATAAAGAGTTTTCCCACACTATCCCCAGAAGTCGAGCAAGTACCAAGGCTATTTTATGATGAAGTGGCGGAAGGTCTTGTACACAACGCCAAATCGCTTTGGACTTGTAGGCATTCCATCGAACAGTTGTGGTTGC
The DNA here is from genome assembly GCA_015680685.1 of Gnetum montanum. Lineage (NCBI taxonomy): Eukaryota > Viridiplantae > Streptophyta > Gnetopsida > Gnetales > Gnetaceae > Gnetum > Gnetum montanum. The sequence continues at coordinate 22,742 of MNCI01004370.1, forward strand.
AAGTCCAAGCAAAGGAGAAGGAAGTTTCCGAGTTGTCAGTTGAGCGTGACGATCTCAAAGCTCGGTATGAGTTCGCCTCTGCTAAACTAAGTGGTGATCTCTCTTGGCAAACTTCCGAGGTGACGTATACTAGATACTGGAACCTACTCAATCGCCACGTGTCACTGACCCAGAAACTAGCAGAGTGTAAGGCCCAGGTGGATCTACTGAACCTCAAGTGCCAGGATTGGAAGGCTTTCACTTCCAAGGTACACAAATGGGGTCAGGATGAAAAGAACCACAAGCATCATTATAAGAAATCATTGAAAGAGGTATCTATTGAAAAGCGTTAGCTTGAGATGTTTGTGGAGGGTCTGGGTCTGTGCTCTGCGTTTGATACCTTTGCTCAAAATACAACGGTTGAGATGGAATCGCCTACAAGGGTAATTACAACTACTTCTGGGGAGGTTTCTGTGGGTGAATTCCCTTTAAAGCGTCCTACCTGGTCAGCTGTTGACAAGGGGAAGGCCTTGGCAGATGTTGACCTAGGCCTTGATGGGACCGATTGGACCAGTGTCTCGGAAGAGGAAATCCTTCGCCGACTTGAATCTGGTTTAGGAGGCTCCCCTATGGTAAGCATTTTGTTATCATGAAATTCATTTGCTGAATAATGTTTGAAGGTTTTTTCTTCTATCCTTATGTTGATTGTTTCCTTTGCATTTTATAGGATCAAGACGATGATGATGTTCAGGAAGCTGGCCCCAGTGGAGTGGGGGCTCATGATGCTAGCGGGTCTAAAGGGGACGACCCTCCTACCCCTGATGTTTGATCTTTGCTTTGAAATTGTTCTGACTCAGATTTATACGTGAATTGTAAATTGAGTGATTTGAGTTGTCTTCAATGGATGAATAAAATCAGTTGACTCTTGTAATTGTACATCATTACATGTATATATATATAATTTTTTACTTATATTTTTTTGTTGTGGATTTTGGGTTTAAATGTAAAAATGATATGGGAATATAATATGTTTTGGTTTATTTTCATAGTTTAAGTGTAGTGCACGAATGTAATTATAAGTAGGAATGTAACTATAAACGAAAGATAATTGCAAAAATTGTTATTGACAACATGACAATGCAAGCGTAAATTTGAACAGTGAATCGGAATTTGGGCGAAAAACGAAGTATAAGTGGATGATCTATTTTAAGGCCATTTCAGGCCACATACGTACTAGTTTAAGGCCATTTCGGGCCATATGCATAATTTAATGCCATTTCAGACCCCAGCGTAAGCAAGGAACGTTTCGAATGACACTGGTGGATTTCTCGGTTGACCGACCATTTCTGATCGTGGCTAGTTTTATGTCGTTGCAGACATGATAGTTTAACGTCATTCTGGACTTGGAATGTAGTTTAATGTCTTTTCGGACTTGTTATAGTTTAATGTCATTTCGGACAGTTTGTAGTTTAACGTTGTTTCGGAAAATTTGTCGTTTATTTTTTTAGTAATTTTTTGATTTTTCTCATTTTAACGTTAGGGGATGCGTTAGCGGGTATGATTCTATATTCAGCGTCCCCTTCGCTGATCACGTTAAATGGTAATTCAGCCCAAGGGACATCTGATGGAGTTGTTCCCACGTTAGTATTTTCTTGCGCTTCTGCATGTATTGTGGTTTCTATGTCAGTTGCAGTTTCTAGGTGAGGCTGCGTATATACAATGTCAGGCCCAGGTATTTCTGTTTTGGGTGGATTTTCTTTTGTGTTTAAAGGATTATCACCTACCATTTGTTGTTCATTTGTGTCATGTTATCTAGGATCTTTGAGCTTAACCTCTGAGCCTTGGTTTGTGTCTACGTACGCTGAGATGATGGGTGTAGCAACCTCCCCGTGTATAACGATTTCGCCACCTTCGTAAGGTAGGTGGATCTCTTGGTGTATAGGGGAAGAGACTGCTTTCAGTTGGGCTAGCCAGGGCCTTACCAATATTAGGTTGAACCCTGGCATTTCATTGATTACCACAAAGTCGGCGAATGTGGGGAACTGATCCCCTGCTATGAAGTCTAAGGTCA
>MNCI01004371.1:10627-23870 GCA_015680685.1 Gnetum montanum
TTACTTGGTACACAACCAAGGGCTGTCAAACTTACATCAGCAATTAAATAATTTATATCAAAACCCAAAATAAATGTTGTATGATTTTTAAATAAAGAGAATATTAGGGCCACATGGCCTATAAATAATGTGGGTTGGTCCAAGTAGCAAGGCCCATGGAAGTGGTTGTATCGCTGACTGTGAAAACCTATGGATTACTTCCTTAACCAATGGACTGGTGCGTCAGCTCTACATCCGTGTTCATGAACAGTAGGTCACATGTTTCTATTGGTGAACTTGTAGTGGTGGTAGCTCCTGCATTCGCTGGTGAAGACTAGATAATGATGAATTCTGCACTCCTGAGTGATCTCTGAAGGCATATCTATCTGTGAAATGCCAATCTAGGGGCACGTACCCGTGCAACGCCAACAGAGATTTGATAATTCCTCTGTGTTTTTTGGATATGTATCTAGATGGAAGGTTTACACCAAAATGGTCCTAAAAGACCATAAATTGTTAATGCGGCAATGAACTTTGTCTGTTTCTGCCTGTAGTGCTCAAGGCACTCCTTGCCGTGGTGGAGCCCTAGGCATGCAAGCATGAAATTTGCTGGGTCATGTGAAATAGCACAGCAGCTGGTAGGGTTTGGCAATAGTGATGGTCATTCTAGATCATGACCTTCTCCGAGGGATACTGCAAATTTGTACATCCACCAATGAGTGCCAGGATGTTGCACTGGAAAAGCATCTCCACAAACCATCTGTTGCCATGTGTTCATCCGTCGTGCGCACAATGCCTATAACAACGTTATTTTGTGTCCAAACTATTTTCCTTCATGTTGGTGCCATTATTTGTGAATTTCTTGAAAATGGTTAGGGTTTCCTTACACACATCCATTAGCAAATGCAGGACAGAGCAGGCGTTAAGGGACGGACTGTTGTTCTAGAACATCTGTTCTTCCTAAATGCTACATGAATCACATGCATTATCGATTGAAGTCGGGCAATTAGCACGATGAAAAAGCAATATAGATAGGTTATCATTCATGCGTGAAAGAAGCCCATGAAAGCCTCAAAACGAACATCCCTCAAACTCGGTAGTTTCCACAAATGACGGCAAAAATCAAGGCTCAGAGAGTGGAACCTGGGAAGCGCACCACCTCTGCTGTACTCCTCCGGCACCTTTCTTCCCCATGATAGATTAGTAAACCGATACAGTCAATTGCCGGGTTCCTGAATTAGTTGAAGACCTCCTTGATTTGGAAACTAAATATTTTCCCAGTAGAATCCCTGGAAGAAAATAATGCTTATTTAATTTTTTTTCGTTGGCTTTTAATCGCAGAAGTCCGTTGTAGGCAAAAGCGTTAAGTGAAGATTTAGTAAGTGCACCAGTGTATCAACCTTCTCCTAATCATTTTCCTCAAAAGCATACAATACAGAATTTTCCTTAATAATGACATCATCCATGCATTTTTATTCTGCATTATTCTCCATGTCCTCCAAAACCATTATTTCCCCAGAACCATCACGTCCAAAACGTTGCATTTCTGTTTTTCTGGAATCCTCCAATAATGAGGGTTGTTTAAAACCCTTGGCATCAATTTGCTCCATTCTAGACACTTGATGATTGTCTATTCTGGCAGTTAATTTTCTCTCCATCTTTGCATGCTAACTTGAAAAAGTGGGTTTAACATTAATGGATGACCGAAATAGAGGATCATATGTTTGAGAAGACAAGTAACCAATTGCTGTCACAACATCCCTCATAAGAGGTTGTGTGGTGGCTTGTTCCTATTGGCCATTTTAGATCATGATATATATAACAGGCAGGCTTTTCTTATCGTGTAGATGTTCAAGTCCTATTGCTGCTCCAGCTGCAATTCTCAATCTTGTGTTCTAATCTGTTCCATGAAATGGCCTAATGTGCCAACAGTAACGAATCATCAACTTCTAGAACCAATGCGTCAACAACAAATAAACCTAACTTCAAAAGGAAGGATAGGTCTAAATATACTACATTGTGTCATTAAGACCATCTAAATTACTAGATCAACTATTGAAAAGTGGATGTATGCAACATAAATAAATGACTGAAGTCACTCAAAAGAAACATGAGTGACTATGTGAAATAGCCAAAGATCTTACTCAAGCAACAAAGGATGACCCTCAGTTGCCTAAATACTTCAAGTTAGATTGCTTTTGCCACTATCATCAATTGCTTGGTCATGATACAGGCTTTTGACTTTCACTGAAGGATGACCTACAAATAATGATAGATAGGGGGAACTGGTCTTAGATGCTTCTAACCCAGTTTAATCATAAAACTAGTCAATGCAAGTTTATAAAGACCTGTTGAATACTAATGATAGCCCATATGTTATTTTAGCATTCAACATTGATGACAATTGGAGACCTACTAGAGAACCATTCATGATCCAAGTACCCCTCTACAATGAAAGAGCTTCTTCAACTTCTCATAGCTCAAGACCCTCCTTCATTGTGAGAATACCATCATGAATGCCTTTGAAGGAACCTTTTATCATCAAATTCCCTCAACACAATACAACCCAAATAGCTATAGCTCAAAGAAATGTATAGTGATCCCTTGTGGTGGCCAATTCTACCACCTCTTTCTTATAAGAAATAGCTAATAACCAAAAAATTTCAGCTAACCAAAGGAAGAAGCATAAGGGAGATAAGTAGATGAAGGCACAAAAGGAAGTGGATACTAAAGACCTCCTCTACTTCATATCGTTCAACCAACAAGCCATAGGAGGATACTAAAGACCACAACCAAAACAGCCAAAAAGATCCATAAAAACCATAGCCTAAAGCCAAAGTATGCATTTTGGGATGCATGTAGGAGGTAAAGCACAGCTAGGGTGACAAGCCTATGGCCAATGACAGAAATTACCTCAATGCAATGAACTAAGTCAGCCAATTACTCAAACAAAAAAACATAGCCTTAAGCTTCTATGACCTTATCATGACTTCTACCACACATCATGAAGCACTAGTCAAAATGTTAACCTCCATACTAGTTAGTGAGGATATCCCTGCTAATGAGGAAGCCATCCATGTAGTGATGATTCCCCCCTCATCAGGGGAGGGAAAATCAACACCATTAATATTTTGCAATAGCAAAATTGAGGTTAATCCCCAAAATGGTGAGGTGACTACAAACTATTTATTCATCACCATATGCATAGGACAATTTAAAATACATTGAGTGTATGTTGATGATGGAGCAACAACCAATGTCATCCTAGGCACCATTGTTGAATGCTTGGACTTAATTGAGTAGGTATAACCTATGACCACCACAACTCTTATGTCCTTCAATGGATCAAGAGTTATAGTTAAGGGGTCTATCTCCTTAGATTTTGTATTTGGAGAAAAATTTCCTACAACCAAAAACTTCTTGGTGGTAGAAGAGACACCAGGGTTCAACTAGATCTTGGGAAGACCTTGGTTGGCTCAATTACAAGCTGAATCTCACCCATTCATCAAGAAATTCACCTTTCTTACAAGGGAGGTAAAATCATCATTCATGGTGACAACATGGCTCCCCTAGATATCAACAATGTGGGCATAAAACATGGGTCCAAAGTGGAGCTTCAAGAGAAGCTCCTAGCCATGAAAATTAAAAATCCAAGATAACCAATGGTGAAAATGAGAAGTAATGCGATGTGTTATGGGATGAACTCCATTTTAACATTTTAAGTGAAGGGGATAGTGAATACAAGCTTGTGTAGAGTAGGCCTTACTCACCTCCTAATTTTGTAAAGATTAGAAAGAAATTGTGCAAATGAAGTTCACCTTAACCTTCCTATGCCTCTATGATTAGATGTCACAATAGCCAAATGGCCTTATTTTTCTTTTACAATTTATTATATCTTTGTCATGCATGTAGCCTATGCATGTAGCCATAAATTTATTTGCATTGTTACCTATTTTTACAACCTTTATTTATTTTTACTTATGTTTTAAACATTAAAAAAGCATCTCTTTTAGACATGGCCCACTAAGGCCTAAAACTAGCACTATGGTCCACTATGACCTTAAATTAGCATTATTGTTTGCTAATACATTAAATTGATAATGTAGCCACAATCACACAATACAACATGTGCCCACAGTGTCCTAAAACTAGCAAATGTTCTTCTCATTATTATATCTCCTTTGGTTTAGCCTATTATCACATCGATTTAATGTTACAACCAAAACATCAATATATCCATGTTTACAAAATTTACTACTATAAATGCATATAGCCAAAATAAAATCTATATTTAAATTTAAAATTAAATGTTCATAACATATAGCCATAACCACAATGTGTAGTAATGATGCCAAAGAATAACCATCCATAACATAATTTTGGCTAACCATAGCCATCAACATAAAAACAAAAGCAAGCTAAATCGAAGGATGTTGGTTAGTGGCATCCAGAGGATAAATTGGTGGATCATTCCCACCCTCACCACTAGGGTTATCAATGTCTCCTAAGGCCTAAAATGCAACAACATATAGCCAGTTAGTAACCCATAGCAAAGATCATGAATTAAAACAAAAACTAAAACATGAAATAGATCAAACTTGTTGAGAGTCTAGGTCCATCAATTTTGGGGGTAGATGGGGAAGGCCTTCCTCCAAACAATGGAGGATCTAGTCCTCCATCATGTTGACCTAGTCAAGATTCCTAAGATGAATGCCAAAAATAATGCTAGATCTATGTATAGGAGTCAAAGTAGGAGGCTCATGAGTAACAATAGTTGTAGTAGTATCACCTGCAATAGTAGTGATCTGAAGAGTAGGGGATTACTCCACCTTGAGAGTGCTTTCAAAGAGTTAATAAGCACTCTTTTCTTGGATCAGCTAAATGAACAACTCTCTCTTGTGTTATTCAATTGATTCCTACTTAAGCCCCTTTAGGTAGGCCTCATGATCAGCCTTATATTGCTTCTTGTGGGCCTTTTTTGTCTTTTTCCACTTTAGGACCTAGGCACAGTGATCCTTCTAGTCCTCAACCTTTTGGGAGATGAAGTCCATCTACATACATTTCCCTACCATCTCTTGTAGGACTGCTACTTTATCCTGAATAGCATGCCAGTAGTAGGCCCAATTCATCTCCTTAGTTTGTAACTTTCCCAAGTTAGCCACTTGGGCTTCCACATAGGCTTTATGATATCAAAGATCCCTCATCATATCCTCCTACCTTTGTTGAACCTCTCTATCTCCCATAAAGCTTTTGCACATGACATTGCTAAATTAGTGGCAGTGTCATACAACTTCACAGGTACACTAAAAATGTTACAAGGAAGTCTAGGCAAGGAGTCTACCTCCATGTCTCTACTAGAGTTCCACTCCATGAATGGTATTACATGAAGCATAAAATTCAACCATAGGAAATAACCTTAAATAGTGATAATGTAGACAATTCCTACAATCAAAGCAAATAAAAAAAATCCTTACCTATCTCAAGTGCAACCTAATGTAATTGCTCAATGATGTCCTTAGCCATCCCACATAGGAACTCCACTTTGTCTGGAGTCTCTACCCATGGTTTTTCGTGAAACTCAAGGATGGGAGATTGCACTGGGAGCTTAGAAACTACTGTAAAAATAACAATCATTGAAAGGTTAGGATGACAACCAAATATAATCAACAAATATGACAAAAATAATGAGGCATAAACATACTTGGCTCCTCCTCCTCCTCCTACTCTAGGATGATGATGGGAGAGGTAATAGATACCACCTCACCAAACAAGGCATCTAAATCATCTATATCTACATTAGCAAGTCCTTTAGCCATAGGTTTCTTTAGGAGTGCCTATTCTACCTACCTTTGATTTTCCTCCATAGCAACTTGGGCTACTATAACCTAACGCTTATCTACAAGAATAACACATAGAAAACTAGTCAACACATAAAATCATAAAGTAGCCACAAAAATTTTAAAACATGAAATAGCTAAAATTAAACAAAGCATACTTGTGACTACAATTGTTATGGATTAAGCTTAAACTTAAGCTTCTTTAGGGTAGGCTGATTTGATGCTGGGGTGTCTCCTTCATAGGCCTCTTGAGTTTCTCTCTAGCTACCCCTTCAGCCTCCATGTGTCATTATCTAGCATCCTGAACACTAGTAGGAAATAAGAGGGGCTCATCATCATTAATACTATCAAGAGACTTGTACTACCAGACATCAAGATTCTTAGTGGTGATGGGTAATGTCTCATCCACCCCATCTAGTGCATTCTAAGCCTACATTATTGGATAAATGTGCTTTATCCAAGGCCTAGAAAGTTGTCTTGGGTCTTGGAAAATCCATCATCCATTCCTATACACCACCAAAAACTTCACAAGCCTCTTTAGATAACTTGCACAAAATGCAAAGTGTAAATGGATTATCATAGAGGTATCAACACAAATTCTAAGGATATCCTCTCAAAGCCTAGTAGCCAAAGTAGTAGCCCAATAAAATTTGATGTCCTCCATCGAGACTTTCTTAAAGGTTCACCCCTATACTAGGCCAATTATCTTCTTTTGTGATAGTAGTGTGGGGAATGCATGAGACCTAAACAAAGGATATAATTCCTTTGCATTAGGTTTGATGAAGCTATCCATTGAAATTTTAGAGTGGCCCATACTAGCACCAAGCCACTCTAGAACTTTCTCATGATGGCTTAATTCCCTCATTATCTTAGTATGAACCTTGGCCCCATCATCATGGACCCTAAAAAAGTCATGAAAGAGGCCAACACCTATGTACCTTAACACCTTAGATGGTGGTGCTAAAGCAACGAACCTCCTCATCAAAGGAGTCAATAACATGTAACATCTCCATAGTAGGAATGGAAGGAATATGTGCCATAAATACATCAAGCAAACCTGCATGCTAGATGTTTTCTTGAACATATCCAAGTACCTACCCCTTTAGCCACTCCTATGCTAATGCCACATCATCAAACTTCAAGATGGTAGTTTCCTCATGATGTGAACATGAAAGTGGTATCATGACATCAGCTAAGGTGGAAGGTCCTATAAAGAAATAGCCAAAGGTTAGCATCTATGTGAGAAATTTCAACCAAGAAAAGCAATAAAAAAATTAATGTTATGAAACACTAGAAGCTATGTTTTCACCTTTACTTTTCCTCTATGATGTAGAGGTTCTAGCTACAAGGTTCTAATCTGCACTATTATCATCTACCCACTAGCTGTGCATCATCTTATCATCCTTGCACTTCTTATATACCATGTTGAACCTAGTGGTGTATTCATCAAAGTCCCTTGTTAACTATTAATAAATAGTAGCTCTAATTTGGGAACTCTTAGTGAATTTGTCCAAAGCAATTTGAGCCACTACTAGGATTTAGTCATTAACAATCAAACCATTATCATTAACCTTATACCTACAAGAAGTTAAATTAATGAAGTTCAGTAAGGTAATGAATTCAAAACCATAAAAATGTTACAATAACCATGTTTACTCCTATAGATGATACATAATGCCAAGTGGGTTCTAGAATAATGTGCGGGCTCTATGCAGCACTATTAGGGTATTGTTAGTATTGTACTAACTATACTCTGGCAATGTCCAGATCTCTAAATGGTAGCATGAACTTATAACATCTGTAGGTTCCCTTGTTGTCTTAGAAATTGTTTTATTGGTAATATACCTAGTAATCAGTCTATATGCCCAAGGTCTCCATAACAACCCTAACTACATCCACTAACTAGTGTGACCACAACATCACACTGAACTTTCTAAGAAGGTAGGCAAGGAAGTCCCTTGTCCCAGGCCAAAACCATAACAAAAGCTTCCCAAGAGGCATGTCATGTGGTCGAGTATTGGTCTTGGGATGATCAATATAGTACAAAATGCTAACCAACTCCACTATGATGAGAATAGGCCTTAAGAAGACCCTACACGAAACAAAACAAAAACATTATGGCCAATTAGAATTTCTTAATAATTTAGATAAAACATCTATTTGGATGTGAAATTAGTCTCTGTAAAAAGCTCTAAGGTGTTTATCTAAATTGGCTTAAGGAATTTCATAAAAAGCATTATTACAACTTGTTAAAGTGAAAAACAATACAACCTACTAGATTTACTTAGCAAATTTAGACAAAACATCTAGTTGAAGGTGAAATTAGCCTCTATAAAAAGCTCTAAGGTGTTTATCTATATTAGTCTAAGTGACTTCACAAGAAAACATTATTACAACCTACCATATCCTTGCATCATGACCCATTGTCATTTCTCAATAAATTTTGAAAAACCTTCCTAAGTCAGAGGTAAAATTAGCCTCTATAAAAAGCCCTTAGATGTTTATCTAAATTAGCTTGAGAAATTTTATAAAATCATTATTACCATATTTTATAGCCTTTAAAATGAAAACTATATCTTAGTATAAATTATGCATAAACTTAGCAAAAAATCATCTTAGGCATAAGTTTGGAAAAAAGCAAGCATAAGTTAAGAAAAAGCATCTAAAATTATGCAAAGCATGCATAAATTTGGAAAAAACATCTAAACTATGCACAAGTTTAGAAAAAATCCATGTAGCCATAATAAAAACTTATTTAAAATAGAAAAAGCTTTTACTCTTCTTTAAAAAAACAAAATTAACCTTGATTTAATCTTCAATGCTAGGAATGCCATTTATAGCATAGAAACATTCTCATTCTTCTACAAATTCATTAGCATTATAACATCTTTCTATTTTTAGTAACCTAGGCTTGCCTTTTTTTCAACCCCGAGTTTTCAAATTTGGGAAAAACATGAACAAGGCTAGGTACCATGGATTTCCACACTGAGACAATAGTTCCTAGCATGGAAGAAGGATGGTAATAATAAATCTTGCCTTCCAACAATCATCTGGCATAAGGTTGACCCCAAAGTAGGCCCCACATGACCTAAAACCTATCTAAGCATCTCGGGCAACCGTAGAGCCTCATCAAACCTAGTCAAAATTGGTCAAAAACTAAGATTTGATGTGTCCCACATTGAGGAAGGCTTATTCCAAGCTGAACCTCTAATCCTAAACATGGATAGATAGGGGAAAACCAAACATGACCCTAATTGATGACCTAATGACCATTTTTTGATGCTTAGTGATCCCTAGACCTTACCTAAAGCCTCTCAAGCTTTTATAAGCCCCACAATGGGTCAAGGATAGTACAAATCTATCATCCCACTCTCATCAATGCTAGGCACACCATTAGCAATGTGGAAGAAAGTGGGGAGATTGCATTAGAAACTTAGAAGCCTCCAAACTATCAAATCTTGACACCCAACATTGACCATCAACATCAGCAACCACAAAGGTTGACATGCATGGTCGATTGGTTGTTAATTTGGCCTAGATCTAACTTTTTCCACTGAAGGGAACCTCTTCCACACTTATTCTTCCACCCTTAGCATTAAAAAAAATTGGGAAGCATGAAAACCCCCTCACAACCCCCAAAATGACCAAATCTTAACCTTAGGCACTGATGGCTAACATTGACAACCTTGTGAGCACTCATGCAAGGCCAGATCAATAAAAAATGATTAAAAATGCTTTTTCCCCAATTTCCCATGCTAGGAATTGAAGCCCTAGCATGGAAAAATGGAGTGAATTTCAAAAAATGTCTATGACCCTTGAAATAATCAAATTTCAATGTCTGATGGTAGTAAGCAACATCAATAACCTTGTAAACATGCATGCATAATTGAAAATGATCATAGAAGAATAAAAAATCTTTTCCCCCAAATTTTTCATGTTTAGCATGAAAGCTCCAATGTGGAAAAGGAGGGGAATTCCAAAAAATATCTTAAGAACCTTAAAGCAACCAAATTTTAGCATTAGATGATAGTAGTCAATGCCAACAACCTAGAAAGCCTACATGCATGTCAAAAATTGATCAAAAAGCTTTCCCCCAATTCTTCCACACTAATCATGGAAGCCCCAATGTGATAAAAGGGAGGGAAAGTCTAAAACATGCCTTTTAAACCTTGAAACGATGAAATTTTTACATTGGATATTAGCAATTGACATTAGTGACCTTAGAAGCATGCATGCATGATTGAAAGTGGTTAAAAATGATCAAAAAGCTTTTTCCCCCATTTTTTCAAGATAAGCATGGAAGCCCCAACATGGAAAAAATGGAGGAAGCCAAAAAACCACTCATAAAAGTTTTAAAAAAAGCAAAATTTTGACACCATGCATTAACCATCGTCACCAGCAATCTTGTGAACACACATGCATGGTTGAAAGTGGCCAAAAATCATCAAAACATTTTCCCCCCATTTTTCAACATTGATTGTGGAAGCCCCTACATGGGAAAAGGGGAGGAAGTCTAAAATAAACTTATAAAACCTTTAAATTAACTAGTTTTAACTCCAAACCCTAGTCCTCAACCTTGGTAGCCCCAAAGGCTAACATGCATGGTCGATTGAAGTTAAAACTAGGCTAGATCTGAGTTTTCTAGTGTCTCCACCCTAGGAATGTATCCCTCCATGCTGATCAACATGGAAATTAAAGGGGAAACCCATTTGGAGTTCATAACTACCTTAGAACAACATTAACCAAACTTTTATGCAATTTATGACCTTGTCGGCATCATTAGGAGCTTTCAAACTTTAAGAAACTTATGTTAGAAGGCCAAAAATTCATTCCCCTTTGTTTTCCACGTTGAGCTCTCCATTCCCAATGTGGAAAGAAGGGGGAAAGTCCAAAAAACACTTATAAACACTCAAATTTATCAAAATTTGACAACAAACCCTAGTCCTTGACCCCAGTAGCCCTGGAGCTTGACATGCATAGTTGATTTAGGTCAAAATTCACATAGATCTAAGTTTCAAGATTCTTTCACAGTAAGGGCGGTATCCCCTAGTGTGGAAACTTAATATGGTGACTAGTTTGAGGCTCCTAAACACCTTGTAATGACACTAAGAAACCTTTCATGCACTCTAGAACACTAGTAGTAGCTACTAAAACCTTTAAAATTTACAAAACTAATCCCAAATAGCCAAGAATCCATTCATCCTTATTTTACATGTTGAGATCTCTATCCCTAGCATGGAAGAAAGTGGAAACCCTAAAAACCACTTAGTGGTGCCCAAAACTACTAAATTTTGACATGGATCCATAGCCCTAAACCTTGGCAACTTTGGAAGGTAACATGCACAGTTGATTGTGACCTTAATTGTCCTAGATCTAAGACTCTTTCCTCCTCCATGCTAGATCCTCAATGTGGAAACAGGGGAAAATTTTCTTTTCCACTTTCAGAGGTAAGATGACACTCTTGGGAAGTCCAATTTTGATGGATCTGACCCTGTGCTACCTTGGCAAGGTCCCAACACCTCAATTTTGGACCTCTGAGCATCCTAAAACATATTTACCTTAGTATCCATACTAAGGATCCCTATTTCCACCATGAGCCCAATGTGAAAACCTCAAAACACTTGATTTTTAGGTCTAAATGGCCTAGAAACAATCATGATCGATGTTTAAAGTCACCTAATAGCCTTGTAGCTTCAAAACATGGCCTACTAAGCCCTAAAATTGGGAAAAACCTAACCATTTTTTACCTATATTAGCCATATTTTATCATATATAACCTATTTTACTTGATTTTTTCCTTACTATGTAATGTTTTGGCTTATTTTTTGGACTTATGTCGCCTTGGTGACCTTGTTGACCTTCTATGGCCTTTATACAACATTATATGTTCTTTCTTTTTATCTTATTACAACTCTATTTGCCTTTATTTGGCCTTTAAATGATGTCAAATAGTGGGGTATGACCTTCTTTGACCATCATTTAACACCATATGATGATGGCACGCTAAGCCCTTAGACTGGCATCATAGTCCACCATGACTATAAATTGGCATCATGGCCTGCTAAGGCCTTAACCTAGAAAAATTGTGACATTTATTGATCATTTGTAGCCTTACTCTTTGTACTTCCCCTTGTTTGACTTTTATGTAAACTTTTTTCATCTCCATTGAACTTTTCCAAATTGGTCTTATCTCATTGATGATCTTGGATGGCCATGATTGCATTAGATTTGCATATGTTTTATGGAATTTTAATGTTATTTATTTACTTCTGCCTAGGTGCCACTTAATATTCTTTTGGTTGATATGTAGGATCAAAGTATAAGTGCTTGGGAGCAAATTAGTTTGCCTTTGTGTCTACATCAACCCCACAGTGATATTAAACAATGTACTGACCTTGATTGCCTAGATCTTGAGCCTAAGAGTCTTGTAGACTATATAGCCTTAATAGAAAAACCTCTAGAATGGCCTGAAAACCTAGTCAAAACCTTTGACTTAGAAGTAGGAGAAATAACTGAAGATCCTCTAGTTGAGGTTCATGTCACAACACACAATGGCGAGGAGAAAACCCTTAAACTATGTTTCTTGCTAGAGCCTCAATGTGCCCAAGACATCACTAAAGTCTTACAAAATAACATTAAGGCATTTGCCTAGTCATATGAAGATATGTCAGGCCTAGACCCATGTCTAGTCCAACACAACATCATACTAGACCTTAGCATTAGACAAATTAGGAAAAAGTGCACAAGATTAGACCTGATTTGGCCTTGACAATTTGCAATGAAATCTCAAAGATCTACCAAGAAGGTTTTATTAGGGCTGTCCATTATGCAGAATGGGTGTCCAACATAGTGGTGGTTTCTAAGAAAAATGGGAGTATCCATATTTGCATTTATTTCCAAGACCTAAATAAAGCAACCATCAAGGATGACTTTCCTTTTCCTAGTATTGATCAACTTATTGATACTACAACCGAACATGCCTTGTTGTCCTTTATGGATGGATTCTCGAGATATAACCAAATTAGGATCAACCTAGAGCATTAGCTTAGCATAAGCTTTATGAACCCATGGGGGAAATTGTGTTATACCATGATGCCCTTTGTCCTTAAGAATTCCAGAGTGACATACTAGAGAGCCATGACCTATATCTTAAGTGATTACCGTTGGCGACCGTTTGGGACGCGACCGCCAACGAGTGTCCTCGAACAAGATTTAGGTGCCTGCTGGTCTCTGGCAACACCAAGGCCCAGATACCTTCAAATAAACTCAGTAGTTAATGTGAGTATGTGTGTGTGCTGTTGCGGCGTGTGGTTGTGTAAAATGTAACAATTGCGTTGTGTGTGAACTACAAATGACTTACTTTAAAGAGATTCAGCCAACTTTGCCAAGCACTGTGAGTTCTTGAAAATTTCCTATTTTGTTCAACT